>JAAIIK010000074.1:979850-1000983 GCA_014706435.1 Silurus glanis | reverse complement strand
TTATTTTTATTTTTGCACTATTTTTCATGCAAACACACATTTCTGTATACAATATTTATTTCATTCATACTAGTGTACATACTTCATGTCTGTATATATGTTTAGACAGTCACTTTCACTTTTACATTCTAAATTAACTATGTCTCATGCAAAGCCACTTTCTGTATTCAGTATTTATTTAATTTATTATAGTTTATTTAAAAACTGTGTACACATTTCGTATCTGTGTACATGTTGGCACCTGACACCAAGACATATATATATATATATATAAGGGGTCTAACGGTACACGGTACAGGGCTTTCGGTTCGGTATTAAGAAATCCGATTTGTTTTACGGATGCATGAAAACGATAAGGAATCCATAGCGCTAGGTTTAGCCGCTAACCCGGTAGTCAAATGGGGTCTAAAAAATATTTACTTTTATTTTTCCATTTGTTTGATTTTTTATTTAATCATTTCAATTTGTGCCAATTTATTTGATTACTATATTTAATCAATATAATAAAAAATGCATTGCATTTATTTGATTTATTCTATTTATTTATTTTTTATTTTTATAAAATATTATTTAACCAAGCAGGCATTTTATTTAAAATTGTTTTTAAAATGTAAACTCTTCAAATGTTGATGTTCAAAAATGTTAATAATAATAAACTGCGTTAATAAAAAAAACGACAAGCAATGTTTTGCATTTCTTCTCCTCTAACCATATCTTTATCTTCTGGTTAGATGCTACCTGGCTCTGACACTGCACAACTACAGCTAAATCTAATTTAATTTCATTATCAATCTAACTTAGTTGATATATATATATATATTCCAAAAATAAAATCAAAAGAGACATGCTCCTATATCTGTGGAATAAAACACACTGACTACCTACAAGATTAGGAGGACACTAAAATAATTGGATCTGTAGATATGTACATAGTAAGACTGAAATATAAAAAAATAAACAAAAAAAAAAACGATTTGCAAGGAAAATAGATATTATAATAAGATTTTTCAGGATACTGCATTTCCAGGTGAAAAAGACATTAAATGTAGGAAGGATAATATTATCACCGCGGCCACAAGGAACGATAATTATAATGTATTCTTATACTGCATGGCTGTAAAACACAATGTCAGTCTTAAATGAATCTATTTGCATGTCCTTTGCTTGTCTTTTGTATTGTAGGTTCAAATTCAAACAGAAGAACATGAGTCAAGCCAGCCTTTTTATAACATTGAGGATCTCACAAAAAAAACACAACATGTACACCAAAGAATTTGGAGCCTTTGACGTGCAGCAGAGCCCGATCACCACCTTGAACTAACAATCCTCTCTTTGTTTTGTTCCACATTAATAGACAGATTGTTGTCTCTGCACCAGTCTGCAAGCCGCTCCACCTCCGCTCTGTATGTTGACTTGTTGTTGCTACTGAGAACCCACTTCAGTGCCATCAAAGAACTCCATGATTCATTTCAAGCTGTACTTGCAGAAATACATTGGCCAGGACTGATGTGTTTTGGTACCTCAGGTTCCCTTTCCCACTCGGTCTCTCGAGATTGATTGTGTTTAAGTCAATAAACAGTATTCTCTGCATTGCCTTTAACATGGAACATCTGAGAAACAATTATTTTAGTCGTATAAAGCGTTGAACAATGGATATAGTCACAAAGCAGCTTCACAGAAATCTATCAATGCTGGATGTATGTATAAAATGTATAAATTTATCCTTAATTTGCAACTAGATTTAGAGAAAGGAGCCTTGAGAGCAACCCAAAGATGAATCCACTCTGCACATTATCTTTTATTCTGGACAATTATTAGTATTTTATTCAAGTCGCATGTATATAATTTATTGTATATTCCAGATTATCCATATATATATATATATATATATATATATATATATATATATATATATAATTTGTATATACACATTGTGTATAACTTTTGTACAGTTGTACATATCCCATACTGTACATTTTTATATATCCCACACTCTCTGTACATATTGTGCCTTACACATATCCTGTACAAATATAACTTCTCATACATGTTCATGCATATGTTTCTATATTCTTAGTCTACTTGTTCACCAGCTCCCACATTTTTACACTGCCCAGGGCCCTTACATTTATTTCTTGTACTTACTCAACAACTCCTGCACATTTCTTTTACTGCCGTAGCCTTATATTTATTTGATGTACATTCATCAGCTTATATAATGACATGCTGTACATTTAATGTCAATGACATTAAAGTTCTATTTATGACTCAGCCATTAGGGTTGCACAAACCAGTGCACTCTTAGTGCCGGTCCCAGGCCCGGATAAATGGGAAAGGTTGCGTTAGGAAGGGCCTCCAGCATAAAACGTGCCAAATCAAATATTCGGCTCAGAATTTCATACCGGATCGGTCGAGGCCCGGATTACCAACGACCGCAACAGGTATCGTTAGCCAACAGGGTACCGGTTCGGGCTGCTGTTGGTCAAAGGAGAAGGAGCGGAGGAAGACGTCTACATAGATAGCTATGTATCTATGTTATAAATAAATGTCTTCTATGATCATGTTCTATATGATTCCAAAGGTCACGTTGTATAATTATATACAACTATGTACCATCTCTTGTGTATCTTCAGGCTGTCTATGTGGCACCATCCTCAGCAACATGTGAGTGGGATCCAGGTGATGAGAACAGATCTGAAGAGCCCAAGGGTACAGGATCACTGATGTCGAGAGAGAGAAAGAGAGACAGGAAGAAAAAGATTCAACACAATAAATGCATGTTTTGATATTAAACTACATTATATGGCCAAAAGCTCATGACTGTGTAGCAATGCACAGCTCGAATCACATCGTCAAGTTTGCCGATGACACGATCGTGGTGGGTCTAATCAGCAAGAACGACGAGTCAGCATACAGAGAGGAGGTGCAACAGTTAACAGCCTGGTGTGGAGCTAACAACCTGTCTCTGAACGTTGACAAAACCAAAGAGATGGTTGTGGACTTCAGGAGAGCACAGAGCGACCAATCTCCACTGATTATTGATGGATCCTCAGTGGAGATCGTCAAGAGCACCAAATTCCTTGGTGTTCATCTGGCAGACAACCTCACCCGGTCACTCAACACCAGCTCCATCACGAAGAAAGCCCAGCAGCATCTCTACTTCCTGAGAAGGCTGAGGAAAGCCCATCTCCCTCCCCCCATCCTGACCATGTTCTACAGAGGGACCATTGAGAGCATCTTGAGCAGCTGCATCACTGCCTGGTTTGGGAACTGCACCGTCTCGGATCGCAAGACCCTACAGAGGATAGTGAGAACAGCTGAGAAGATCATCGGAGTCTCTCTCCCCTCTATCATGGACATTTACACCACACGCTGCATCCGCAAAGCAAACAGCATTGTGGACGACCACGCACACCCATCACACACACTTTTTACTCTCCTGCCATCAGGAAAACGGTTCCGAAGCATTCGGGCCGCCACATCAAGACTGTGCAACAGCTTCTTTCCTCAAGCCATCAGGCTTCTCAACACACAGAACTGAAACGGAACTCACACACACTCACTCACACACTCACTCACTCAAATGTGTGTTACCGAACTGTACAACCTGGACTAAACACTTAACACACACTCATTACCCATCTCAATCCATTCCACCACCATTTATTTATTTATTATTATTCATACTTGACCGTACCACTCTCTTACTACTGTTTTTTTTTTTTGCACTTTTCACTTTATTATACTGTTTACATGCTGTTTTTGCACCTTTGACTGTATCATATTATACTGTTTACATGCTGTCTTTTGCACCTATTGACTGCTGCTGTTTTTGCACTACATTGTTCTGTTTATACTCACTCCCGGGTATAGTTTTTAGGTTTACTGGTCGGCGCTATATTTGTTTTTTTTTGTCTTGTTGTAGTTTATATGGTGGTGATGATGTGTAGATGATGAAGGAAAGAATCTCCGCAGACACCGTCTTTCTTGTATATAAAAAAGGTTTATTACAAAGAAGTTCAGCATCTAAAGACAAGCATCCAGGATTGCTTGGAGAGGATTCAATGCCAATGGAAATCGCTCTCCTGATCTCCGTCCTGAACCCAACTTATATAGGGGATCTATTATTGTCTACAACTTAATGTATGTCATCTGGAACAGAGTTCATTTCCAAGTAAGGCGAAGCATAAGGAACTCCTCGTTCATGGGGCATGTAACCTTTATCCTTAGGCCTCTAAGTCAGCTTGTACAGATTCCAAAAACAGCACACCAATCCACTACACCCTCATGGTCCTGACACTAATATAAACCCTTGGCCTTCTCTTACATTACCTTAAATGGAAGCATCTGGTCAACATTCCAACCTTACAGGAATAAAGTTGAATTTCAGATACCACATTGTCTTGTGTTGTCTTGTGTTGTCTGTCTGTACTGTTTTTTGTCTGCACTGTTTGCACTAGGTTGCACTCGATGCACTTTATGTAGCTTTGTGTTGTGTTGTAGCTCTATGTTGTTTAGTGTAGCACCAGGGTTCCGGAGGAACGTTGTCTCGTTTTTACTGTGTACCGTGTACAACTGTGTATAGTAGAAATGACAATAAAAGCCTCTTGACTTGAAAGCTGTGAACACTTGAATGTCATACCCATTAATGCTTTATAAACATCTAATTTCATATTTAACCCATTTTTTTCTGTCATAATAACCTCTACTTTTCTAAGAAGACTTTCCACTAGATTTTGTAACATAGCTGGGGTGTCGTTGGTGTTCCATTTCATCTCAAAGGTGTTCACTCAAGTTCTTCCACTTCAAAATCAGCAAATTGTGTCTTCAAGGAGCCGTCTTTATGCACAGCAGCCCTGCCATACTGGAACAGGTGTGGGCCTTCTAGTTCCTGTGATGAAAAGTTGTTATGATACAATATACTAAGACATTTTATACACCGGTGTGGTCACCAGGGTTGTCTGGGGAAAAACAAAACCGATTTTTTGTAATTAAAATCTCGGTTTCTCCAAATGAAGTATATTTACATTTACGGCATTTGGCAGATACCTTTATCCAAAGCAACTTACATTTATCTCGATCATACAACTAAGCAGTTCAGGGTTAAGGGCTTTGCTCAGGGGTCCAGCAGTGGCATCTTGGTGGTGGTGGGATTTGAACTCATGACCTTCTCATCAGATAACCATATTGTAGAGATATATAGGGAGACAGACAGCCAACCCACACACCCTAAAGAAGACAAAGGGGATAAAGAGGACAATTATTATATATTAAACTTCAAAATATACACAACAGTACCAGAAAGAAACTAGAGTTATATATGATAGAAACTGCTAAATTATTAAATACATGACTCAGTGACCGTCTTAAGGGCTTTGGTGTTGCTTAGTGTAAAGGTAGGATTGAAGTTCCAGACAAAACACAGAGAAAACGGGATTGACACACTGCGATTTATATTTGTGTAAGAACATTTTAGCTTAAACAATAAATGGGTTTATTAAAATGGATATGTTTGTTATTAAAGTCCTAAAGCCTCTTAAGGGGACAAGAGGACAATTTCTGTTTTTTTTTTTTTTTGTAAGGCATTACATACTCATGTCAAATTTTCACTTACTTCCGGAGGAAAAATACAAAAAATTACACAAATTTCAATGCTTTCAGAGCATTACATGTTTTCAGTGCTTTTGTTTGTTTGTTTTTTTTTTTTTTTGTTTCTTCTAATAGATTGACATACAATTTAAAGTCATTAATAAAATGGGAACAGTTTGGTCTACATTGAGCCCACTTTTTCTTATGAATATGGAATTTTCCTAACAAAATAAACAAATGTATAATATATTGTTGCACATCAAATATACATTTTCTATAAATATATATTTCTATATCTTTCCAAAATAATCTTGAATAAATACAATAATAATTTTAAAAAATTGGTTTATTTTTCTTGACCACAGAATTCACAAAACACGAGGACAAAAAGGGCACTTCTGGGACGCTCGTCGTGACGTCGTGACGTAGAGTCACATGACTCGAAGGACCCGTATGTTTTTTTTTTTTTTTTTTTTTTTTTTTTTTTTTTTTTTTTTTTTTTTTCTTCTTCCCCTCTGCTGTTTTCCGAAACCCGGCTGTTAGAGCGTGTGTGCGATTGGAGAGAGAGACAGAGAGCCGAAAGCAGGATGTCTGGTTGGGCGATGGGGCAACAGCGTGTAGAAACTTTTCCTGTGAAATCAGCCAAGACTTAAAGCCTTTGCTGAATCGGATCGAGCGGATTCTGGTGTTCAGAGAAGCCCCCGGGAGCGTTCAGCGCGGACTGTGTGTGCGGCGAGGCGGGGAATGTTATCGGTACTCTCCTATGGACGGATCGTTGCCAGGGCCGTCCTGGGCGGACTCTCTCAGACCGATGGCCGGGATTACAAGCTGGTCACGGCGAGCTGCGGTTTCGGCAAGGACTTCCGAAAGGGCATACTTAAGAAGGGCATGTGTTACGGCGACGACGCGTGCTTCATATCGTGCCACCGGTCCGCTGATGTCCTAGGTAAACAAATAAACAATAAAAACCTGCTTTTGACTTTCTTTCCCTTTTGTATTATAATCCATGCCCACATTCGGGTTATTTATAAATAATAAATAAATACACGATCGGCATAAAACGTACAGCAGAGCAGCCCTTCGTTTTCTTGAATGACCTTCAGGGGTTAAAGTAGTTCCAGGTTGCACTGATCACCAGCTCACCTGGAACCCACCTTCACCTGGATCACCCTCTCACCTCTTACCTGGGACCCCCACCCCCTTTACCTCTCACCTGGGTACCCCCTTTACCTCTCACCTGGGGACCCCCTTACCGCTCACCTGAGGACCCCCACCCCCTTACCCCTCACCTGGGACCTTCTTTATAATATTACTATAAATGAATATTGATGCATATTTAATTCAGACTGTTGATAATCTGTTAGTATTCCATATGTATTTATGGGTTTAATAGTTATGTTTATTTGGATTATTATAGAGAGGACATTTTACCCAAAATGACACAGGAACCGGAACTCATTCCTGTACAGAATAGATATTTGATATGACTTGATTTTGCATTGTAGATCTTGATTTATTGTATTTTCTCTTAATTACTAATCTCTCAGACTTCCACACGTATACAGCTAGAAATGTGGTCTAATAGGATGAAAAGGAATCGCATGGAAGAGGCTTTAAGAACCTCGTGATGGTCATTCTAGGTGTTATATTCTAACAGGAGAGAGATTTTTAGTTGAACATCGCAGAGGTGCTTATTTTCCTTTTAAAGGTCAGAATGGTTGAGCATGGAGGCCGCCATATTGGACAAAAAAAACCAATCCGTTCACACGATCAAACTATTCGTTTATAGCAGTGCTTAATCACGTTGTTTGTTTTAAATGAAATGTGATTTCTTGCTTATTTTTTTGATGTCATCTGATTTAATGATCCAAAAAAATCACTTTTAAAATGTTTATTTTAGTGATTTAGGAGTTCAGATGTAGCTACAGAGACACGTGTGGCCGGCAGCGCATGCGCAATTGCGTTTTGTTGTGACAATACGGCTATTTTTTTCCAGTATCGTTATAATTTCTTCTGAAATGTAATTTTTCTGTGTTTAATTATCTCTGGATTATCGCTTATAGAAGCACACAATCGGCTCAGTGCTTATGTGTGTTTTCCCGGTTAGTGTGTTGATACTAAAACACGGAAAGATGTACAAAGTGTGTTTTGTAGGTTATATTTATAATCCTCTAGTATTAAAAAACTCATGTTTTGTGGATTATATGTAATGCTTTCACGTTATCCTTGTAAACTACCCTTGGGGGGATTTCTACTTCCGGTAGTGAGTTCTTTTGTTGTGTGAGAGGTGTAGCACGTGGTGTACCACGTGGTTAAGCGCGAGACAGCTGTTTTACAGGGCGCGTGGTATAAAACCAATCAGAGGTTTGGACGCACATTTTCCTTTAGCAGATGTTAAGTTGTTTTTTATTTTGATTATTTTCAACATTGTACATTGATCCTGAAGACATACGAACTATAAAAGAACCGGTATGGAATTATGTTTTATGCTCTTAATTCCTTGAAGTAGCCATCTTTAGCACTCATGACAGCTTTGCACATTCTCTCTGTCATCCTCATGAGTCAATCACCTGAAATGGTTTTCAAACAATCTTGCAGGAGGTCCCGTAAATGATAAGTGCTTGTTGGATGCTTTTCTGTCACTCTCTGGTCCAACTCAAAATCAGAATCATGTTTATTGGCCAAGTGTGTTGACACACAAGGAATTTGGTTCCAGCTGTTAGTTTGGTTTCAACTCATCTCAAACCATCTCATCTGGATTTAAACCAGGTGATTGAGGAGGCCAGGTCATCTGATGCAGCACTCTATCACTCTCCTTCCTAGACAAATGGCTCTCACATTAACCTAGAGGTGTGGTTGGGGTTGTTGTTATGTTGGAAGACAAATGATGGTCCCGCTAAATGCAAACCATATGGGATGGCATGTCGCTGCCAAATGCTGATGTAGGCATGCTGGATAAGTGTGCCTTCAAGTTTGAAGTCACCAAATCTGTCACCAGCAAAGCACCTCCACACCATCACACCTCCTCCTCCATGCTTCCTTGTGAAAACCACACATTGAGAAACCATTTGTTCACCCTTTGGACATCGCGCAGCGGTTAGAACCAAAAATCGCAAATTTGGACTCATCAGACCAAAGGACATTTTTCCACTGATCCAATGTCCGTTGTTGTGTTTCTTTGTCAAAGCAAGTCTCTTCTGCTTGTTGTTCTTCTTAAGTGATTATTATTTATTTATTTTTGTTGCAATTCGATCATGAAGGCATTTATGTAAAGCGGCGGTTTCTGAAGCTGGTAATTCGAATAAATGTATCCTCTGCAGCAGAGGTAGCTCTCTGTCTTTCTTTCCAGGCTTGGTCCTCATGAGAGCCTGTTTCATTAAAGCATTTGATGGTTTTGGAGACTGCACTTGGAGAAACATTTAAAAGTTACTGAGATTTTTCTGATTGACTGATTCTTCATTTCTTAAAGCAATGGTGAACTGTCTTTTCTCTTTACTTAACCGAGTGCTGTGTGTGTGCATATGTATATATGTGTAGTGTATGCATGGAGGTTATCTTAATTTCAGCTAGAATTTTGATGGTGTGGTACTTATAGCCTCCAGTTCATCACCACACACACACACACACACACACACACACACACACACACACACACACTAAATCTAGTTCATTAACAGCACTGAGACAGTAAGTCTTGTGTGGGTTCTGACACTACATGCTGCACTGTTACACCTTAGTACATAGTTTTATGTTACTCAACACTGGTGTCAGACTGTGGTATGAGGTGCGGCTCAAATTTGTACTTTACAAATCGAAGAGGGTGGTCGAAGAGTTTAGATATTGCATATGTGGAGATGTTGGGACATTGTTGTAACACGTGAACACGGGTGGAAATGGTGTTGAGACATGAAAGGCAAGGTGTTTGTGTGATAATGTGATGAAGATGACTGATATAAACCTTCAAAGTGCATAATGTATACATGTGAACAATGTATATACAGAATATACTGTCACTTTTAAATAGCTGATTAACAGGTTATCGGCAAAGAAGTCTCTCAAACGAACGTCCATCTCTAACTTGAACGTTACCTCGTTTAACAGTGTTTGGATCGTGTGTAGTGACTAAGTGAGGACAGTGTTTGGAGTGTCTGAGAGTGTGTGGGGACAATGTGAAGACGATGTTTAAACGATGCTTGGATGTTTTGTGTGTGGGGACGAAGCAAGGACAGCGTTTGGATGGTGTTTGATCCCAGGGTTTGTACAATATTTGATTGTATGGTGATGAGGTGAGGACGATGTTTGGACAGTGTACGTTGACGAGGTAAGGACAGTGTGTTTTGACTAGGTGAGGACTGTTTGTACGGTGTCTGGATGGTGTTTATGCAGTGTGTGGTGAAGAGGTGAAGACTATTTGCCCATGTGTTTGAGGTATGGTGTTTTGCAGCGACCCCTTGTCCTTGTTTCGATTCAGCTTTACTGTGCTGTTTCCGGACCATATTTGAATAAAGTTGTTGCACAATGTCCTACGAGACGAGTCCGCAATTTACACCTGAAGTTCACACGACTCGAATCTCTGCTGTAATCATCACAGCGGTAATTGCCGGAGAGAAGGTGTGAAGGGAGGTTTGCGTGGATGAATTGTACACGAGGACTCCACAGACCTTCATTCCTGATATTCTGTCGTAGGATTTACGTCACACGCAGGTGAACTTTGGGGGAACTGCATCTGTGACTGTTTAAGTTCAGAAGCGTCCAACTTTCTGCCTGGAACACTGTGTTTAATCTGGAAGCGTGTCATGTTTGTTTATAACTGCTCTTCATGGTTATTCCTGAGCTCTGACCCTGAGCTTTTGCTGCCTCAGTTTTTGTTTTAGTTGGATGCTGCTTTTCTCCCATGCGTGTGTTTTGAGGAAGTGGCAAAGACTCCTTGTATGGTCCTCTCTGAGAAATCCTGTGTGTGTGTGTGTGTGTGTGTGTGTGTGTGTGTGTGTGTGGGAGAGAGAAAGAGGCTTGGAGATGGATGAAAGTTTCTGAGATGCCTCCTTTTAATGCACAGTACCCATTTAGAACTGTGTGACCTTCACCATGTAGCCTTTTTGTCCTGCTTTTGTATCTAGACAGAGACTATAGTTAATGTCACAATTATTAACAGTGCTTTGTGTGTGTGTGTGTGTGTGTGTGTGTGTGTGTGTGTGTTGCATCATGTGTGTCTGGACTACATTAGCAACATAACTGCACTGCATTAGCGGAGCACCTCCGTCACCTTCAATGGTATATTCTTTATTTCCCTCGGCACTGTTGGTTTCTTCATTCTGATTGGTCGGATTGTGTTGAAGTAGTGCAGCTACATGTCACAGGTTTATGTTAAACGTATCCTTTCCATATTGACTGCATTTACAGGGATTCGAATCCCAGACATTCCTCCTAAACAGATAGAAAAATAAAAGGTTTATATGGGACTTTTTTTTTTTGTAATTTAATGTTGTTTTTAAGCGATTTTGCACACAGGTTTTGTAAGAGTCAGGATGTTTTCCACTGTAGGACATCCTTCAGTACAGTGAGGTTTAGACATAACAAGCTGTGGTTTTTCTGCTCTTAAACTGTTTTTGAAAGAAAAGAAAGAGAAAAGGCCTGTTGCTTATGAGCAAAAAATTTTTGTGGACGTTTAACATTTGAAACGTTTCTTTTAAAAACAAATTGAACGCTTGTTTGTGATGAGAGCAGTTAGTAGTTTTACCTCAGGAGAAAATCTGGCCTTAGTGTAAGCTGTTGTTTTTTTTTTTATTTCTGTTTTCACCTAGAAATTTACCATTGACCATAAAAGGGAACGAAAAAATCCAGAAACCAGTTTGAAATCTGACTCTTACAAACCAGTACCTTGTGCTAGCTAACATTTCTGTACTTCCTCTACACCCCTCTTCTGTGTCATGAGTGTTATGAAAGTGTTATGACAGCGAGTGTGTGTGTGTGTGTGTGTGTGTGCGCGCGCTAGTGTAAGAGCCGAACATTTTGCTGTAACTTGTATAAAACTCCGGATGCACTTTACAGCCCCATTAGCTGCCTGAGCTGTTCTTGTTAATTTATCACTGCCCTCTGTTTTCCACAAAGGTTTCATTCGTCATCTGAATTCGAGACCCGAGATATCGGACAGAAATCAGAGCGACACGCATTATATATCTTATAATATTACCATGTTTCCACCTCACCTGAATTCTTTACATACACACACATACTTAGACTGTATTAATAATATTCACACACTCATGTGATTTTTCACTCTGGGATGAAGAACGTGATCAATCTATCCAAATATCACTGTAGCTTTGTCTCAACTCATGGAATACATTTTTGATTAGCGTCACAAAGCTGTGCCATAAGGCTTGCAAGTGTGTGTGTGTGTGTGGGTGTGTGAGAGAGAAAGTAGTTACGCTTGACACCAGCAGCATCTGTTTTCCTTCCTCTTCAAAGTTGTCCTTTTTTTTTTGTCAATCTTAACACTTGCGGCGTGTGAAGTTCCAGAGTGAACGTATCCTGCTGATGTCATGGTGTGACTTTGTGGTCAGTTCCGAAATTCGTGATGAAGTGTGTGTCTGTGATTGAGCATCAGCGGTGTTGTGATCGGTAGCATGGGTTTGAGGAGATTCACAGTTTCATGGGTTTGTCCTTTCAAAGCTTCTGAAACGATTGGCCAAACCATACCACAGTGCCTGATCAGAACCTGTATAATGTTTCGTTGAATGGAAGTGTTGACGTCATGGTTACCACTGATGAAATTTTGAGCAAGGCTTTTAACCCTTAAAAGACCCATGAATGTTGTATAAATGAGTCACTCTGGTAAATGCATCCTAAATGTTGTACTCAAGCAGTGTGGTAGTTAAGGAGCCAGCTCCAGCTCACAGCTCCAGGGTCATGACTTAGCTGTGAGTTCAGTTCTCATGTCCAGGTGTGGTCACTTCATATTGACTTGGATCCAAACCAGCAAAGATCTTCACCAGAATGGATCGAATGGATACAATTGAACAGTTGAACAATGTGATTTGCTGGATTTGAAATGCAGCCGTATTATACAATATTTTCAGACTCCTTACTCATAAACATAAACTGTGTGACGAAGCCTTATTCTTTACTAATGTACCTGCTGACAGATTCACCAGCGCTATAACACAACACAATCGAAAGCCCCTTAGACACACTAAACAGTGCTCAGCTCAGCAGGAGCAGCTGGACAAACAAAAGTCTCTAATAACATGATTTACATGACCAGCTCGACTTCATGTTACATCAGTGCGACTCGCAGACAGAATTGATGAAGCATTGTTACTGGCGTCTCGCTCAGAGCCACTGGGACTTCTACACGAGATGAATAATGTGTCCCGAGTACTTGCCTCAGATGAATAACGTGTCACACTTTCTCTCTCTCTTCCTCTGTAGGCGTGGCGGATGGGGTGGGTGGATGGCGTGATTATGGCGTAGACCCGTCTCAGTTCTCAGAGACTCTGATGAGGATGTGCGAGCGGTTGGTGAAGGAGGGACGCTTCACTCCAAGCAGCCCTGTGGGAATCCTCACCTCGGCCTACTACGAGCTCCTACAGAACAAAGTACCACTGCTGGGTAGGAAAACACACACACATGCACACACGTATTATTGTTTAGTTGACCAGGGACAAAGCACCGTTCAGTAAACCATTCGTCTGGACCCGGTATCAAAAATTTTGAGACTAGTTTTGTAACACGCCAACAGATGGCGCCACACGGCTGCACGCACAGGCACAGGGAGCACCGACCTGTGCATATGGTTCTATGTCTGAGATGTCATCATGGACAGTCGGAGTCCGTCCGAGGGGTTAAAAGGACACAAACTGTCTCCCAAAAATAAATAAATGCCCATCTACAGCGTAACAGGCCAAATTGTATTTATTTATTTCTGAATGAGTCACATGACATTTTATTTAGTCATTCCTTCAAAATGAAAACAAATTGGTGTGTATATACTATAGCATCTCATGTGGGCATAGGATGCTTTATAAACCAGATAAGTGTTGGAGAAAGTACATTTAGGAGTTTTTGTGAAGGAGGATTTTGGACATGACCATCAAAGCTAGCAGGTTCTTTAGACACAATGAAGGATATTCAATTACATGTAGACACACACACACACACACACTCATAGCTGTGGAATTCTACTGAGGTTAAACGCACAAATACGCTCTTGTTTAACAAGATGCAGCACGGCGTGACTCATAAGCGTACACAACTTGTTTTGAAAATAATTTTCGAGAATGTCTGAGGAGTGAGTCAGGAAAGGATTGTGTGTGTGTGTGTGTGTGTGTGTGTGTAGGCTGTCGGTGTCTGCGATCCCATGACGCTAGATTTTTACATTATATGCAAATTGCTTCAGGGATCGTAATATTTCATAAGGAAGTTGCTAGCAAGAAATGACGCTAATTAGCAGTTTGAGATCATGAGCCTCGGATCGATTCTCTGGGGAATTTTGAGTATTAAATTCTCAGATGTTTTGTTTCTTCTCTCTACCATGCAGGCAGCAGTACGGCATGTATAGTGGTGCTGGACCAGAGGAGTCATCAAATCCACACGTGTAATCTGGGAGATTCCGGTTTCCTGGTGGTCCGGGGCGGCGAGGTGGTCCATCGCTCTGACGAGCAGCAGCACTACTTCAACACCCCCTTTCAGCTTGCGATCGCACCACCAGGGGCCGAAGGGTCTGTGCTGAGTGACAGGTGGGTGGAGCCACAGAATGACATGCCCACACATACTTTACACGTGTTTGTGTAGTAATTGTTTGAGAGTCTTTAGGCATGAATGTAGAAAAAAAACAATTTTCATTTTCTTTTAAGCCATTTGGGCGAGCTCATGGGCTTCTCCATGAGGGCCATGTATGCTAATTTACCAGCTGTAATTGGGTTTTTAGTACGCTGTAATGTAATACTTTATCTACTCTTAAAAAACGCAATTTTGATATTAAAAAAAAAAAAAATCGTGCAAGATTCATGGCAGTTGTTTCGTTTTGAGTTTATATACCGACCACTAGATAGAAAGTACTAACGTAAGGGCACTCAGATCATCAGTCATCATCATCATCATTAATCACATCATATTAGGTGTCTATAATGACTATATGCATGTCTGTTTGGGGTTTTATAGTATCGCAATACACTTGATGCCACTGAGGTGTAATACGGGTAAGGGCTGGCACAGGTTTCTTGGTAGGGGTAGGTTCAAGGGGTTCGTGCAGATCCCACTGTGTTCTGGTAAAAAAGGGTTCTGGTTTTTTGATAGGGTTTGCATATAGTGGTGTGTTCTTAATGACCACTTTCCTAAAGTGATATCCTATTCTTAAATATCCCAATATATCACCTTTCTTACAGTATTGCAAAATATCGTATCGCAACCCCTGTATTGTGATATGTATCGTATCGCCAGATCCTTGCCAATTTAAATGATCAAGGGTATAAAGATTGCTGGCTAGTGGGGCAGGGCATTTTTGAGGTGCTAAGAGAGCTGGTAAAGGGTTGAGGGGCAATGTTAAGAAGAGGAAACTAGGCTGGTAAGGACTTGGTCGGGGTCTAGGGCATAGTCGAGAGACTTGGTGCGGGGCCCCGGAGATCATTGTCAAGCAAGTCTGTGATCTAGTGTGGGGACAAAGAGTGTCATTATGGCAGAGTGAAGGCATTTAAGAGAAAGTGAGAGGAGCCAAGGCCCTCATCATTAAAAGCTTAAGGAACCTAATAAGGAGCCAATGCTTTGTCAGGCAAGTGAAGGAGCCGGTAAGGGGGAATGATAGGGGAACTTGGGGTACCCTTGTGGGCCTGTTAGACTTTATTAGGCAGTGATTTCAATATGGACGAATTTCTTATACAAGTTTTTTACTATAGCTAGTGTAATGTAACCATGGCAACAACATCTGACTACAAATCAAAACTGAAGAGCAAGAGAGTTATTAAGTGTGAACGAGAATGACTTAAGGGGTAGTTACATTTTCCATGAAGGCCAAAGCGATCCATGCGAATGTCCTTTCGACCTCACCGTCCTGCCAGCCGCCCAAATCCAGCGCCGAACCAGCCAATCAGAAAGCAGGTAGCAGACGGACACTTCACTCGGCCAATCACCGCCCCATGTTCTCGTTCCAAGACGGTCTTGGCAGGAGCAAGACTATTTTGAGCTCCTCATGTGACGCTAAAATTAAACAGGACATTTTAATCTTTTATGTAGCGGAATGGCTTCCGACCTGCATTTCTTCCAGAGCGCAGTCATCAGACACGAGTCGTTTCTACCATTACTCTGAATTTAACGGCCCGCTTTTTTAGGAACCGAAAGTACACCTGCCTATTTATGAACTTTATGGATTTTATAGTTGTACATCGTGGTCTTTTAGTAAGTCATGAGTTTAAGTTGTTGGCAGATTCCAGTTCTGGTGTCTTCAGTTCACCGGAATACATAAGTAAATCTAATCAGCAGTTAATTGAGTGTGAACATAGACACACGTCTGACAGCTGCCAAACAGCGGGGAAATCAGCAAGTACATTTTGCCGGACCACAACTTTAGAATTTCTTTCTTTCTTTAATTCTCTATTTATTTCTCTTTCCCAGGAAAATTGAACTCGTTTGACTCCAAACCAACAGCAGAACAAAGTGCTGATAACAGTGTTTTCCCACATTAAACTGAGCCAAGTCAAAGTACATGAAATGCTTGTAGTGTCAATATGCATTTAGCACTTTTTGCAGCCATAGACAATAGAGATAAATATATTCATCGGCATTAAGGTTAACGATATGATGCATCAATTTAAAAAGTGCGCTGTGGATGCACGTTTGCTTTTGTATCGCGATGCATCGGTTTTACCGTATTTGTTCAAAAAAAATACGATTAGCTTATATGCAATTATATAGTAGATTCAACTATATTTTTATTATTTAGAAAGTGACCAATAATTTGTGACCGGTATTTTCTATGTAGATCGAGTTCTCTTCGCTAAAATGTTTCTCGAGCGCGTTCTCTCAGCACCGCTGCTGCTACGTGAATATGACGTTAAGGTATTAACGAGTAAAGATTTACACACACACACACATTAGGAGGAGTTATGACTTTGGGTTGCTCAGAAGGTTGGCAGTTTAAGCCTCAGAACCTCCAATGTTCATCATCTTCTTCTTTGTTTTCTAATCTTGTCTCGTTTGAAAAGTCTCTCGTGGTGAATTTGAATGAAATCTTGAAACAATGGACAGTTAGAAAAGAAAAGTAGCAGAAAATGCTCTGTTTTCATAGACAGTATCCCCCAGTATCAGGAAATAATCCAATAACTGGTAGGATCTGTTCTTTCCATTCCATTTTTTCCACCTGCTACTTCTCCTTCTCCGTCGTAAAAAGTGTTGCCGACAGGGCTGGTGTCGCAGATGGAAACTGGGCATCAGGCTCTGATTCGGTTTCCTAAAAGTCAGACTGACAGAGTAAGCTCAGGGCAAGGGTCACGTCAGGTCAGAACACGCTGTCTTTCCTGAGGTTTCACGTTACAGCGGTCACTGCGCCGTGCTGTGAACTGAACTCCCTCTTTCTTTCTTTCCCTCGCTCTTTCTTTCTCTTCATCTCTCTATCCCTCTATCCCTCAGTCCTGAAATGGCGGACAGGTCATCGTTTGACGTCCAACTCGGTGACATCATCCTCACCGCCACCGACGGTCTTTTCGACAACATGCCCGACTACATGATCCTGCAGGAGCTCAAGAAGCTCAAGGCAGGTTCTTCCTCAAACACGAAACACACAAACATACACACTTCTCATGAACGTTGTGTCCTTTCACGGAAACTGTTTCTTTTTTCAATCGCAGAACACAAATTACGATAGCATCCAGCAGACTGCGCGCAGTATAGCGGAGCAGGCGCACGAGCTCGCCTACGACCCGAACTACATGTCACCCTTCGCCCAGTTCGCCTGCGATAACGGCCTCAACGTCAGAGGTGAGGACCCGAGAAAGCGTTTTCTTTAAGGAAGTGTACAGCGCCTGTGAAAAGCATGGAAACACCTCGTCTTTTATGGTTTTTCTGACAAATTCATGTTCCTTTGTTTATATGCAACAAATGAATCAAAAGGCAAAAACACAAGAATTGGACACTGAATGACTGGAAGAACGTTTTGAGTCTAACTTAGACATTTCTGGCTCTAACAGGCTTGTAATTCAAACCGAAGGCTATCACATGACTATCACAAGTGTGTGTATCTAATCAGAATTTCATTTTGATCCTCTTATTCTCAGGAGGAAAACCCGATGACATCACAGTGCTGCTCTCCATCGTCGCTGAATACACGGACTGAACGCGATTGGCGGATCTCGATGTCTAATTTCCGGTCCCTCTGTGTCTTCCTCCTCATCCACCACTCGTCTGGAACAGTCTCTCGCTCCGTCCTTTTTTTTTTTTCCCGTCCCTGTCCGAATAGCTTAAGTGGGGAGGGGAGAGACGAGACTATGAACTCGCCTTTGAGGCTGGACAACAATTCCTATCAGAAACTATTTGTGCTCCTGCACCACAGGATTATATGAAGATGAGTCACGCGCTTGTCCTACGCCCCCGTCGTCGTGCGCAATTGAAGTTGCAAGGTTTCGGATCGGTGCGTTACCCACGGTGCTTCTAAACAATGGCGATCCCTCAGCGGGGACACTGGAGAAGGGGAGGTTTTTATTTCTTCGCCCATTTTTCCAGCTGGGAGAATGTAAATCTGTGTGTGTAAGAAAGCTGGTTAAGATTGTCTTCTGTTCAAGGTCCTGTGTGTGTGTGTGTGTGTGTGTGTGTGTGTGTGTGTGTGTGTGTGTTCGTGTTCATGTCACTCGGTTCAGCAAGTACAGCTCAGGATGTGGGTGACATGGCTCCGCCCAGTAAAAGAAAGAAAAAGCAGTTCATGACTATATTCAAATGAAAAGGGGGCGTGGCCAGCGGAGCACAGAACAGAAGAAACAGGACACAAGGCTTACACAATAGCTTTTTGGTCTGTAATGGCCATAAATGTTACAGCAGCAATTCATGATTGTACACGGTTGATTTAAATAATAATTATTACAATGATATTAATAATAAGAAGAAATTTGCATAATTTCCATAGTTTTTTCATAGTTTCCCTGGATTAGTTAAAAAAAATAAATACTTGAGGTTCGTCCATCTAATGGTCTCGTGTGGCTCGAGTACGGTTCAGTGATCCTTCTGCATCTGACTCTGGTGATGAGGAATTTAATTTTTTCACTCCTCTGTATCCACACCCTGCAGTCAGATTGTCTCCTCAACAGGAACACATTCACGCCAAGTGTGAAAACTGAGTAGATCAGATATTCATCCCCGTTTTCTTCCTGTTTCTTCATATGTCGTGTTGATGTACTTGTCCAGCTTCATAAACCAGTTATGACCATGAGACACTCCAGCCACACTGGATCACAGATGGATCGACCGGTTTCACCCATATCATGTAATCTGTTAGTGTTGTTCTGCAAACGGATGTCTGTAGCGCCCCCTAGTGTCTAAAATGTGTGTTTATCGAGGAGCTGCACAGCGCACAAAAAAAAAAAAAAAACCCTGTATGTTTGGAACATGTTGAATGAAATCACTAGGTCAGGTATGTAAAGACAAAGTTTTATTTTTATAAGATCTCTGTTTTTAGCAGAGCTCAGATTGATAGTGGAGCAGTTTTAGAGGTGAGAAAGACTGTGTAACTTTGTAGAAGTGTTTTCCTCTTTATTTCTTGGACTTTTCTCATTCTGATGCTTTTTTTTGTGAACGACGTCTGCACACGAGTCATGTATTTAACGCGTCTGTGTAACGGCGAGCGGATGTCCTTCATGACCTCTGTGCCCTTCATGTCCAACAGCAGAGGACAAAAAAAAAACAACAACTCAATTTTGGCTCATTGAATAATTTCTCCTGCTGTTAATAAGCTACGAGTTCAGGTGAACCAAAGACACGCACGCTGTTTTTATTATTTTGATTATTCTGATATCTTTTTTGGTCTTGTTTTGTATATTTGGATGAAAAATACAAAGCAATATACAGTACAGTAACAAATGACCCGTGTGTGTGTGTGTGTGTGTGTGTGTGTGTGTGAGAGAGAGAAAGGTTTTACTGTAATGTCTGGACTAAGGGTTGCTTTTCCCTCGTTTTCTCATTGTCAATTTTTCTTTTGTATTTTGGCTCTAGTTAAATTGTGCAACAAAACAGCAAGGACAAAAAAAAAAAAAAAAAAAAAAGATCCACTGCCCAAAATACACATTGGAAATAATAATAATAATAATAATAATAATAATAATAATAAATTGTTACGCTCCTGAGTAGCAAATTTTAAGTCGATGAATCCACAGCAGTCTAATACTAGGACACCAAGCAGGCTAAAGTGACCGTGCGCTCTAAGTGACCGAAGCATCTCGTTCCTGTCAATCACAATGAGCGAGCCAATCAGAAACGCCCCTGAGCTGATGTATGTAGAAAACCACAGGTAACACGGTCTTTGCTCTGGAACACCAATTTTTTCTCCTATTACTTTTTTGGCATAACAAAAAATTGCCCAGTCAACTAAATATAATATTTAAAAATTGCATTATTTGATTGATTTTTTTTTTATGTAGAAAGTAAACAATTTAGCATTAAATGTAGAAAATTATTTTCCATAAAAAAAAAGTAGTTTTAGATTATTATTATTATTTATTTTTTTTTTTTTTTGGAGCAACCCGTAGTCCGGATATCACGTTTGGCATGTGACCCACATCAAATGCTGATGACTGCCTGTTCTTTTATCACGGTTTGCAATATATTTGCGATATTGTATTTAAAATATATATACATGTGTAAAGATGGCCTTTATTTTTATGAATAAATAAGACATCAAAATTAAACGTGTGCGTGTTTGAGGAACAAACAAAGTGATAGCTTCTGTATTGTCATTTGTATCGTGAGAGTCACGTGATCTCACGATGATATTGTTGTATGTTACAGTTTTTCTCGGTTGCTTTGGAGCATTTCTCGAATCATTCTTAATATTTGCAAACCAGTAAGTGCATTTGCAAAAAAAAAAAAAAAAAAAAAAAAAAAAGATTAGTAGATTTTGAAGCTTGACAGATTCTGACATCTGGTTTAACCATTTTGCATTCAATGACTTATGCAATAAACTGATGGTGAGATGTTTTAGGGGTTAAGACTAATAAACATGTACACAATTGCAGTTTTTCTCAGTTGCTTTGGAGCCTTGAAGTTGAAGTTCACTACCAAGCTGACACTGCTGGGCCCTTGAGTGAGGCCCCTAACCCTCAATTGCTCAGTCACTCTGGATAGATGCGTCTGCCAAATGCTGTAAATGGAAATTTAGCTGGTTATTAATTTATTTTTAAAAAAATTTTCGGGTGCACAGGCAGGATGTAGTGAAGGCAAAGATCTATTCGTGCTGATAATCAGGATGGACAATACACTTGGGATTATTTTTAGCTTTGAGAGGAGACATGAGACTTTGCTCGCTCTCTCTCTCTCTCTCTCTCTCTCTCTCTCTCTCTCTCTCTCTCTC
>JAAIIK010000074.1:933617-964770 GCA_014706435.1 Silurus glanis | reverse complement strand
TATATATATATATAAAAACATACATATACACACTAAGGTAAAAGCTAAAATCATAAATTGCATCATAAATTCAGATATCGAGTTTTTAGACTAATATACTCTCTATACACGACATGGACAAAGGTTTGTGGACACCTGAGCATAAGATTGGTATGTTCTTTCTGAACATCTCATTCCACATTTAGTCCCATTTGCTGTTAAAATATGCTTCACTCTTCTGGAAAGATGTTCCTCTAGATTTTGGAGTGTACTTGTGGAAATCTGTGCAAACACAAGGGTCTTCGTAAAGTCAGGTATTGATGTTCAATAGGATCGAGAGCTCTACAGCAGGAGATCTTCCACTCTAACCCATGTAAAGCATATCATCATGTTGCTGGTTTTGTACACAGGGGCATTGCCATGCTGGAACAGGTTTTGGTCTCCTAGTTCAAGTGAAGGGGAAATGTCATAGTTCTACATTCAAAAGAAGTCTTTTTAAAATCTTTGTTTTTTCCTTTTTCTTTTTAATTGCTTACTTTTTTTTTTTATTTTCTCTTCCTTCGTCTCTTTTTCTTTCGTTCTCATTGCAGCTTTTTCTTCTTCCCCTTTTGTAGAATTAATTCCTTATATATATATTTTTCACATCAGAATACTGGTGCAGTACAAGCTTCTCGTCTCGTCTCGTCTCGACTCATCTCGTCTCCTCGTCGCTCAGTGACTTGGATGCATTAAGTTCTGTGCTTCGTTCCAGGAAGTACTCTGAGTAGGAAGGAGAACAAGAGGAAAGTTCTTTCCATGGCTCAGGGCTTCCTGTTTGCACCGAATGTGTACTTCCTGTCAGGGGCCGCAGTGACGCTCTCGCCCTCTCCTCTCTCTTTCGCTGGAAACAACCTGCTTTTTACTATAAACCACAGTAAATTCCACTCGAGCCTTGTTTCGTTTCTCTTTCACCTGACCATACAGTTACAGCTGCATTATCCTGTAATCTGATTGTAACTTCTAATCCACTTCATGGAACATGGAGAACAACAGGAGAATGTCCTTCACATGTAGTGGCCTCAGGAGTTTACCTACTGCTATCTCTAAAAACACCCCCCCCCCCTTTTCTCATCACTTCCTCTTTTTGAACAATATATCAAACCTGTGTATTGTCTGTTTTTGTGTCTTGTCTGTCCAACTATTCATTCATGTCGAAAACCGCCGGAATGAATCTGCAGTAATAAATGAAATAAATAAAAAAACAATATAATATTATATCAATACTATAATATTATTAATATAGTATATAATAGTGTTAATATTAAACAATAAAAATAATTTTTGTATAAAGGGTTTAGTTAATGCATTTGCACATTTTAATTTATAATTATAAAATACTTTTATATACTGTTCACTTTTTTTTTTTTTTTAAATAAATATATATATATATATATATATATATATATATATATGAACAATGCTTAGTTCCTGAATTGTGTGTGTGTGTGTGTGTGTGAGTGAGAGCACGTGTTTACCCATCAGTGTGGATTCCGGCCATTCTGTATGATTAATTGACCCGTAACAATAATAAGCATTAGAAATCTTTTGTAAAGATTTGTAGAGACTAGATTTTGGAGTGTTCTTGTGGGGATTTGTACTTCTTTAGCCCACAAGTGTGATAGTAAAGTCAGGTACTGATGTAGGTCTGGAGTGCAGTCAGCATTCCAATTCATCATGTTCAATATGGTTGTATAGTCAGAGCTCTATAGCAGGCTTCTCAGGATCTTCCATGTAAAGTAGAGGTAGATTGATGGTGGATTTTACCGATACAGATAGCTCAGTTGAATCGCACTGGCCAATAACGGATTAATCAACTGATTATCGACTAAAAGTGGATACTGGTTAAAAACATAACATAAGACTGTAAAATAGTGCTGATCTTTATTTAAAAAAACAGTACTGAATCATTAAAATGTGCTAAATAACATAACTGTGAATGTTAATGATATTAATAAATATTGAGGAAAATAAGACATGCATTCAAACTGAAATAAAAAGTAACACTCCAAATAAATAAAAACATTTACATCCTAAATAAATAAAAAAGTCACTTCAAATAAACAGCACGTGGAGTCAGTGATTCGCCTCTAGAGGCCGCTTTCATACTGTATAATGCAACCCGGAAAAACTATCGGTATGGATTTTTGGTGACATTTTAGCCAAACTGTTCCAGCAATCGACTATTGGTGCCAACTAATTGGCAAAACCAATTAATCGGTTGATCTCTAATGTAAAGTATATCTTCATGGAGCTGACTTTGTGCACAGGGGCATTTTTATGCTAGAACAGGTGTGTGGGTCTCCTTTATCAAGTCACATATGACTGGGAAAGTCACTTGTCCCAATATTTTGTCCATGTAGTGTATGTCTTATAATCATTCTCTTTATATCCTTATGGCTGAAATCATGATATGAATATCGTTATTGTCTTTCTGTGGTTTATGGAGGTTCATTGCGCAGCTCGCCATGAATCTGTTGTGCACATGGATGGTAATACGTGAAGAGCACGTGTTTAACAGCAGTAGAGCAGACGTATTTTGTGTATTTTGTGTGTGTGTATGAGAACAGTATGACGCAGTGCAAGCGACATGTGAAAACTAGTAAAGATGTGTAGCTGTTTCTCAAAAGACTCCATCAGCAGGTTGAATGCTTCAGGAATAAAGCAGTAAATGTATAATATGCTGTAGTGGATGTAATATATCTGATGGTTGATCGTATCAAGTGGAGTTGCAGTGTAATACACACCCCAGCTAAAGGCCTGGTTTTGTCCTGTGATGATGAAGATGATGCAGTTGTTTTCATGTCACTCACGGCTCCTAAGGTTAATAAACACAGCTCCACACTCTGGGGTGGTTCGATAAAGACTGCTTTTCATCGCAAGAAGCTCTGGGAAATCATCCTGTCTTTTCTCCCACACTTACACACACACACACACACACACACACACACACACACACACACACACACACACACACACACAGCTCCGGGGGTTGATTGTTACTGAGAAACATGGAATCTCCTGACCCCAATAGTTTGAGATGAATACAGCGCAAGGTTTTTTTTTTTTTTTATTCAAAACTCTCAGGGAACAAAATTGTCAGTTTGTGACAGATGGACGGACAGACCAAGCATGTAAAGGAAGAAATGGCGGGAGGGAGGGAAAGAGGTAGGGAGGGAGGAATGTTTTTTACTCTCATATGCCATCTATTGAATGTCCTCCATATTTACTTTTAAAGTGTATATACAATGAAAAACAATGACCTGTGAAACCGTGTGGGTGAAAGAAGACTGATGGGTTTCTTATGTCCCCCAACAGAGCCGAGGACGTCCCTCCCGAGGTGTTGAGACAGAGAGAGTCGAAGTGGCTGGAGATGCTCCAAAGCTGGGATAAGTGGATGAGCAAGAGACACAAGAAGGTGAGTTCAAACATCAGAACAGTAGAGCTCTGACTGACAAAGACTGGTATGTGCTTTTGAACATCCCATTCCACATTTAGTCCCTATTTGCTTTTACATTAACAGCAAAACCACCCCAATGTTCCACTAGATTTTGAAGTGTGTTTGTGGAGATTCATTCAGCCACAAGAGTGTTCATAAAGTCAGGTACTGATGTAGGTAAGGAGGCCTGGGGTACATGTTAGCGTTCACATTCCTCATGTTCAATAGGGTTGAGCTCAGAGCTCTATAGCAGGAGATCCTCCACTCCAACCCATGTAAACATATCTTCGTGGAGCTGGCTTTGTGCACCGGGGCGTTGTCATGCCGGAACATGTTTGGGTCTTAAAGGGAAATTTTCATGCTACAGCATCTAAAGATGTCTAATACAATTGTTCCTTCTGACTCTGTGCTAACAGTTTGGGGAAGAACCACTTAAGGCTGTAAACATCAGGTGTCCCAATAAATGAAATACCCCGAACAGAGTCGAGGTATTTAATAATCGGTTTGTCTCCAGGTAAAGCTGCGGTGTCAGAAGGGTATTCCTCCATCTTTAAGAGGTCGTGCCTGGCTCTATCTGTCTGGAGGAAAGGTGAAGAGGGAGCAGAATCTGCACAGGTTCCAGGTAAAAAGTGATCATGCACTGAACTTCTCCAACCTGCTTGAAGCTGGTTTACTCATTAGCACAGGGCAAACTGATTTGGTGTTCAGTGTTTTTGCTTATTTTGTGTGTGTGTGTGTGTGTGTGTGTGTGTGTGTGTGTGTGTGTGTGTGTGTGTGTGTGTGCGCGCGTGCGTGCGTGCGTGTTAGGAATTGGACAGTAAAGATGGTGACCCAAACTGGGTGGATGTGATCAAGAAGGATCTCCATCGACAGTTTCCCTTTCATGAGATGTTTGCTGCACGAGGAGGCCACGGGTCAGAAGCAACCCTTATTAACTGTGTGTTTGTGTCCATGTCATTTTATTGCGTATATTGTGTGTTAAATAGGGCACGGATCAAAACTAAATGTTAGAGTGTGTGTGTGTGTGTGTGTGTGTGTGTGTGTGTGTGTGTGTGCAGGCAGCAAGATCTGTTCCGAGTGTTGAAGGCATACACACTTTACAGGCCAGAGGAAGGATACTGCCAGGCTCAGGCTCCCATCGCTGCTGTGCTGCTCATGCATATGCCTGCCGAGGTTAGCGTGCACACACACACACACACACGTTTTATACTAGATCGATCGACCGCTAGTTGATTTTAACGATACCGATAGCTAGGTTGGATCATACTTGCGGAAAACCGATACTAATGGATATTAGATTAAAATAAAAACATAACATTCCATGTAAAATGACACTAAACGTTATTACAAAAATAAAAAAACAGCACCGATTCATGAAAATGCGAAATAAAATAAATATTAATATATGAATTAATGAATGTAATTATATAAATAATAAATATAATATTGCGCTCTCCGTACAGTGTGCAGTTACACGTGTAAAAGTTTTGGAGGTGTACCTTGGAGTGTACCAAACCTACGATTGGTGATTGGGACAGACTGAATGTGGAAGTGCAGTGGTTTTGCTGTTTGCAGTAGTGATGGACAGGTTGACGGACGAGGTCAGACAGGAGTCTCCGTGGACTATGATGTTTGCGGATGATATTGTGATTTGTGGTGAGAGTAGTGAGCAGGTGGAGAAGAGCCTGGAGAGGTGGAGGTACACGCTGGAGAGAAGGGGAATGAAAGTCAGTAGGAGTAAGACAGTAAAGTGTGTGAATGAGAGGGAGGGCAGTGGAGGGGTGCGGTTGCAGGGAGAAAAGGTGGAGAAGGTGGAAGAGTTCAGGTACCTGGGATGAACAGTGCAAAGTAATGGAGAGTGTGTTAGAGAAGTGAAGAAAAGAGTGCAGGCAGGGTGGAGTGGGTGGAGAAGAGTGATAGCAGGAGTGATTTGTGATAGAAGAGTATCTGTGAGAGTGAAAGGGAAAGTTTATAGGACTGTGGTGAGACCTGAGATGTTGTACGGTTTAGAGACAGTGCCATTGAGTAAAAGACAGGAAGTGGTGCTGGAGGTAAAATGACTGAACATTAACCCAGTGTAGCTCAGTGTGTTTGTGACAGTACAGAACTGCAGGTGGTTTCAATCCCAGATATTTTTAAATAAACTTTCTATTTAAGAGTTTGCACGACGTCATGGCGTCTGAGCAGACGCAATAGAATGAGCAGACGCAATAGATTGAGCAGACGCAATAGATTCGCGCCATCAAATCCTTTTGACGTTTTTGTTCTTGTGTATGTTTAGGATGCATTTTGGAGTTTGGTGCAAATCTGTGAGAAATATCTGCCTGGCTACTACAGTGCAGGCCTGGTGAGTGCATGTACACACACACACACACACACACACACACACACACACACACACACACACACAAGCACAAAAGGTGAAATGGATGATCCCAGAGCGTAAAGTCCCTTCAAGCGGATCAGCGGATTTGAGTTGTTTATTACAGCCGCTCTGACTCAGCATAACCTGAGTGATCATAACAAGGACGTCACAAAAAGAGAGGATAACACAGTCACAGTCCAAACCAGGCTGGTGAAACATCAACCCAAAATGGGTTGATCACACAGTCCACACTACGCCGCAAAAGTTTCTAATTTATCCACTTTGGAGAGCGTTTTCCAAAAGCTACATTTTGCCTGAGAACGGCGTCTCTGTGTGGACGGAAGGCCAAAACGAAGGGAAAAATATGCCTTATTTTTTATTTTTATTTTTTTTTACCGCATTAGTGTGGACACGGCCTAAAGATGTTTTTTTGCGAAGTTAGGAGCAGCCTCTGAGCGCTGCCAAAAGATCGGCGCTAGATCGGATTTATACAGTTGTGATTGGTTGTCACGTTGTGAGGCAGCAGTTGCCGAGACAGTACAGCGCCCCCTACCGTGGGACTAAACATGGAAAACATCAGAGATTCTGATTCTATTCTAATAGTCGGAATTCAAAATGATTATTTCAAATGTTAAATACGGTCTTAAAAAATCTTAAGGGAATCTACATGATTGAATGAAAAATGTGTAGGAACCATGAATACATTATAGTTCCATTAGGGGTTAAATTGTTCAAATAATAATAATAAATAAAAACTCCAGTATATTTGTAAAAACATTTAGAACTGACTGAAATAGCATGACTGTGAGTCCGGTCTTATCTCATCATGTTCATCTGGAGCTATTATACTTGTACAAATTTGCATTTAGTTCCTCTTCCGCTAGATTACAGTTAAATCGTTCCATGTCCAACCATTTGAGAAGAAAAAAACACGATGTGCATGTGTGTAGGAGGCGATCCAGCTGGACGGAGAGATCCTGTTCTCTTTACTCAAGCGCGTCTCCCCGGTGGCTCACCGGCACCTGAAGAAGCACAAGATCGATCCAGTGCTCTACATGACCGAGTGGTTCATGTGTGCTTTTTCCCGCACGCTGCCCTGGTCCTCAGTGCTGCGTGTCTGGGACATGTTCTTCTGCGAGGGTTGGTTCCTCACATTTATCACTTGTGCACACACCCAGTTTTCCTCACATACATTTTAAAGCTTTGTGCACGATATAGACAAAAGTTTGTGGACACCTGAGCATAACCTGCTATGTCTGTTTTGACCGTCCTATTCCACATTTAGGTCCCGTTTGCTGTTATAATAACCTTCATGCTTCTGTAAAGATGTTCCTCTAGATTTTCGAGTGTGTGAATGAGAAAACATCTCCACAAGGGTGTTAGTAAAGCCAGGTACTGATGTAGGTGAGGTGAGGAGGCCTGGGGTGCAGTCAGCTTTTACATTCATCTCATTTACATTTATGGCATTTGGCTGACGCTCATATCCATTTATCTCGTTTTTACAACTGAGAAGGTGAGGGTTAGGGGCCATGCTCAAGGGCCCAGTGGCAGCTTAGTGGTGCGGGGATTTGAACTCCTGAACTTGAAATCCAACTTCTTGACCACTAAACTACCACTTCCAATAATAGAGTTGAGTTCAGAGCTCTATAGAAGGAGATCTTCCAACCCATGTAAAGTGTCTCCATGCAGCTGGCGTTGTGCGCAGAGGTGATGTCATGCTGGAACAGGTTTGGGTCTTTAAGTTTAAGTGAAGGGAAATCCTATACAATTGTGTGCCTTCAACTTTGTGGTAGCAGTTTTTGGGGAAGAACCACAAATAGCTGGAAAGGTCAGTTGTCCCAATACTTTTGTCCATATCGTGTATTTTTAAGACATTTTTTCATAATGGTCATTGAGCTCCCAGTTGTTATGATGTCTAGTTGGTTTCTGTACTGCAACTCGACTCCAGTTGATGGTTGGACGACAGGTATTTTATTTTGTCTGCACTTGTTTAGGAGTAAAAGTGATTTTTCGTGTGGGCCTGGTGCTTCTGAAATGCATGCTGGGATCTCAAGAGAAGCTGAAGCCATGTCAGGGTCAGTACGAGACAATGGAGAGACTCCGGGCCATAGATCAGCGCTATATGCAGGAGGGCTTCCTTATTAAAGAGGTAAATCCCCCCCACCACCTTCCCCCCCACACACACCAGGGTTTCGGTCGGGTCTTAAAAAGGCTAAAACAATTTTTATCGAAATTTTGTTGCCGTTCGTAATTTCGCTAGTGCAAATATAATTTGCTGTATTATGACTACAAATGAATCCAACATGCAACAGCTAATCAGCTTTCTCTTAATGGTGTATAAATAAATGGTAATAAAACACTGTTTCAGCTATGGAAAAGTGCAAGTTTAGCAATACTTGGCTTGAAAAAATTAATTTAGGACTCGGTTAAGGCCAGTTGCTAACAATGTTTTTTCGATGTTGTGATATAGGTCTTAAATTTCCTTCTAAATAGTCTTAAAAATTCTTAAATTTGACTTTTTGAAACCTGCAGAAACCCTGACACACACCCATGCTTTCACACATAGAAAACGCTCTTGTGTTGTTGTTTTTTTTCGTAAAAATTTGCATCAGAAATCAAATTTTCCTTTTGCACTCCGAATCAGTCGAATGTCAAATAGATATGCTACAGTTTTCTCTCACATGCAGGCAGGTCATGACTTCTTTATTGTGGCTCCAAGAGGCAACAAGTAATTCCACGTGTCCATCTAGTGGACAGTGTGTGTCACTGCAGGACTGATGCCATGTATAAAATGTGTCGTTTACAAAAACCCTGTTTGATAAAAATCTCATCATGGTTCAATGCAAATTCAAGTCTGGCTGCAGACAGCTCTAATGTGGTTGCTGTTTTGCCAGATCGAACTCCTAGTGCAGTATCAGATGTATTATGTAAATCCGGTTATAGGCCAGGACACAACCACACCCTGCTGTGTTCGTTGTTTCCAGTTGATTCAGTCAAAAGATCGGAGTCATTAATTAATGCAATTTTGCTCTGCTTTTGGGTTTTAGTTCTTAAATGTGGCTTTAAAAGACAGATATTACATCAATAACATGAAGTGGTTTGAGTTATTAGATTTAAATCTCTTTAATGCATTTTGCATTACAAACTAAATTCAATAAAAAAAAAAATTATTTAATGCTTTTAACTAGATATATCCATAGATATATAAGCCACACCTTCTTTTGACAGAAACAGGGGCCACACCTTCCTTTGACAAAAACAGGGGCCACACCCCCTTCATTAACACTGACCGGCTCAGAGGAAACACCTCTTTCACTAACATTGACAGGCACAGAGGCCACACCCGCTTCATTAAAATTGAAAGGCACAGAGGCCACACCCCCTTCATTATTATTAAGACACAGAGGCCACACCTCCTTCATTAGCATTGAAAGGCCATGCCCCCTTTATTAGCATTGAAGGGCACATAGGCGACACCTCCTTCATTAGCATTGGAAGGCACATAGGCCACACCTCCTTTTCTAACATTGACACTTGTAGAGTCTCTTCAACATTGTATGATTAATGACTGGTTCTCTCATTTATCCAAATTTTTATTTTATTTTTTTTCCCTAAAGATTCTGGAATTACCGGTGTCCGAGCGAGACATAGAGAAGGAGCATCTCGCTCAACTGCGCCGCTGGAAGGAAACACACGGAGAACTACACTGCAAATCTCCTCCCAGAATGCACGGCGCACGAGCCATCATGGCCGCCGAGCCTCCCAGCCAACAGGACCTTCAGCAGAAACCCACCATCATGGAGGAGCCGGCGCAGATCATCACAGTTTCTGAAGACAGCGAGAAAAAGAAAAGCAAGATGAATAAACGGAAGAGCAAGAAAGACTCTGCATTGGACACAGGCGGTCAGAACGAGGCACCACAGGACCAAGACTTACCCAGCCAATCACAAGCACAGCTAAGGGACACCAGTCTTCAGGCGTCCAATCAGAGTTTGAGCAGTACAGAACAAGACACGTACCTGTAGCGTGCCACACGGCGCGTGTGCCGACATCTGAATGTTTACTGCATCTGAAGACTTCCGGCTCATTCGGCCATCTCTCAGGTTTTTGCATCCGGTGTGAATGGATTGCATTTCCCAGAATGCAATGGGAGCAAACATCCTTGTGCTTCGTGAAGAAAATTCTGGGAGTTTTTAAGGCTCAAGAATGTCCAAAAGCCACGTACCATATTCGGCGCAATGTTTAATAGAGATTTTATTTAGTGGTATGAGGTTGCAGCAGTGAGATGGTACACTACCTGTACAGCTCGGATGCTAGTGAACATTTCTATTGTTATGCTAGTTACAGACGGCACTTACTAAGTGATCAGACACACGCCAAAAAGAAACGGAATAACTCTCAGATATGGCGACACTAACGAAAAAAACGAACTACACCAGCAGAACGCACCAAAACCTCATTTTACAGGCAGATATTCGGGATTTGATTCCAGCTACAATACATTGAAGGTTCGGTTTGTGAATATCTGTTTCTAGACCTAAAATAATGTTTTGTTTTATAAAGAGCACAAAGGGAAATTGTAATGCACGTATATTGGTCGTCTTTTTTTCCTAAGCAGACCAGTGACTTGTAGCCTGGAAAATGTGGTGCAGAAATACTCGGAAACGTAAAAGGGCTGAAGTTTTTTTTTTTTTTACATCCGGTGCATTTTTGCAGCTTCTGGATCTGTTAATCAGAATGTTCCTAATGTGCCAATGCCTCTATTGCATGTCTTTCCATTGAAGAGGAAAATGGCTGCGAATGCGTCGCTTGACATACTATAAGATTCACAATTCTGTTATCAAAATCATTCCATCGGGAGATAGGAATGATAGGAAAAAGTAGCCATCTTTTTTTGGTTTATTTTAGATATTGGAAAGCTTTTTGCCAGTGTAGGTGCCACCCATTTGTTGGTATCTATATTGCATAAGAAATAAATCACTATACGGCCTGCCACTTAATTAATGAGGTTTTGACCACTAGGGGGAGCTATATACATGCGGTTCGATTAAGACCAAAACGCATAGGTTTTCTGTGATTAGACCCAACATGGTTGCTTTACTGTCGGTCTGATTTTGACAAAAATATGTTTATTATGGGAAAATAAATGTGAAGCATGCATTCACACTCAAAGTGGGTCAGTCCAAAAATGATCCAGCTTCTAATACTGGCTCTATTCTTAGCACAAATAATACAAATCAGTGCATCCTTTAAAAGAAAACAGAAAATATTGTAGATGCACTGATTTGATGCATCAGTCTTGATCTGGCTGAAAAAGCTGTCTGATCTAATTTCCAATTGCAGTCCGATCAATTGAACATTGAACAGTTTCGGGGGAAAAAATCAGTTACCAAAAAGACTGACTGTGAATGAGACACGTGAGGAGCTCTAGTCATTGAGGTTTATAGGTTTGTGCCAAACTAATTATTTCTGCAGACAGATTTCACTTTAGATTTTTAGATAACGGCGCTGTGGATAATTGAAATTGGATAATGGAGATATCTCTTTTTTTTTTTTTTTGCTTAGGATCACTGGGACCTCATTAGAAATGTGCACCAAACACTTTTTTCGTTCCAGTAGCAATTCTCAACCTTATAAAACATGATTCCGTTTTTTTTTTTTTCTTTCTTCATTTCAACAAGCACCCCGTGCGATTCACAGTATCTCTCATCACATGGTCATGATGCTTTTGGGTCGCATCCACCCCGAATTCTAAAGAGGCATGTGTCCCGATGTTCATACACGTACACAAGATCTATAGACAAAAGTTTGTGGACACCTAAGATTGGGGTGGGCTTTCTGAACATCCTATTCCACGTTTAGTCTCCATCTACTATTATAATAACCTCCACTCTTCTGGGAAGATGTTCCACATCAGGTACTGATGTAGGAGAGGAGACCTGGGGTGCAGTCAGTATTCCAAACACTACAGCATGTGCAGTTGTGCTGAAAATGATCAACCCAACATACAGACTTGATTATTTTCCTGTAACAGCATGGTGTTTCAATCCTCTTATACAACACACATCTACTGCATTTTAAATGTATTAAAAAAGAACGAGGAGGGTTTTTTTTTTATCCGTTTGTTGTTGTGGTCGATGGTGTGGAACATCCCTGAAACAAATTAGTTCCTGTTTTCGCTTGTGCTATAGCAGCTATAAACAGACATTCCCCCTCTTTCCTCCTCTGTCTTGAAGATAAAGAAATAAAAAACCCCAGGAAATCCCAAATCCCTCTGTTCCTGAAGCCTTTCCCATAATGGAAAAGGGAAAAGTGACCAGATGAATAAACCTCAACATGTCAAATGCAATCTTTTTTTTTTTTTTTTTTTTTTTTTTTTTAAAGCAAAATCCAATCATGAACAAAATAAATGCACTAATATAAATATATATATATATATTTATATAAGACCCTGTCACGTGAAGGTCACCTGACTTTTCCTGTTATATGTGGATCTTCTCCAAACTGTTACCACGAATCTGGAAGCACTCAATTGTACAGGACGTCTTTAGACGCTGTAATGAAAGTTTGCATTCACTTGAACTTGGAAACCCGAACCTGTTCCAGCATGGCGATGCCCCTGTGCACAAAGTGAGCTCCTTAAAGATCTGGTTTACATGCTTTTTAGAGGAAGATCTTGAGTGGCCTGCTATAGAGCTCTGATCTCATCCCTACTGAACACCTTTGGGATGAATTGGAACGCTGACAGCACCCCAGGCCTTTTGTCACACCCTCGTGGCTGATGAGCACAAATATCCGTAAGCAAACTCCTTCCCAGAGGAGTGGAGGGAATTATAAGAGCAAATTGGGACTAAATGTGGAATGTGATGCTCAAAGATCACATACCGGACTTATGACCAGGTGACCCAATACTTTTGGCAATGTGTGTGTGTGTGTGTATGTATGTGTGTGTGTGTGTGTATAATATATATATATATATATATATATATATATATATATATATTATATTATATTATATTATATTATATTATATTATATTATAAGACCATCCAAGAACCGTTAATGATGATGTAACGTCTTTCCCATAAACCACTTCTGCTATAATGCAGTTTATGTGAATTATTACTACATGCAATTTGAAATACGTTACTAGTTTCTAATGTTCAACCCGATTCTTTGGGAGGAGCGATTAGTGAAAAGAGGTTGAGATACTCCAGAGAAAATGTTTGACACATCTGATAATGAAAATGTTGATAATGACTGAAAAGAAAATGAGAGGTGTGTGTGTGTGTGTGTGTGTGTGTGTGTGTGTGTGTGTGTGTGTGGTGTGTAATTGTACAATTCTGTGTATGTTTCTGATTGTTTTTATTGTTGGTGGTGTTTTTTTTTTTTTTTTTTTTTTTTCTTTTGGTGGGGGGGGGTGTTCTTACATAGCTGTTTGTAGGATGCTCTGTGTAGATCTATGCTCTGTGTGCGTGTGTGTGTGTGTGTTGACGTTATTCAACATATGGTTTGCACTTCGTCACTGCATTTCTTCCCCCGTTTACTGATCAACAGAACCTATTTGTTTGTTAAATCTATTTTGGTTATGACCCTATATGGGCACTACAGATGTATATGTTTTAGAAAACAGAAAAATCTTTATATGGCTCTATATTTAGCATCTGAATTTCTGATGAATGAAGAGATGTTTCCAATACTCTCTCTAGTCTTTCTGTATTTTCTTTTTTTTACGTTGTATTAATTGCGTTTGGTGGTGCTGGGAGTTGAACTCACGATCTGCCAAAGTCCAATCTAAAGTGCACTACCTTAACCACGGAGTTACCACCTCTGTCTGAACGGTTGAGCTCTGAACACATTGGTAAGAAGCAAAGCACCACACACCATGTGTTTCTTCTCACCATCATACCTACAACAGGGGTGTCTGGATATTTTTTAGATTTTATCAATAACCAGTGGTGGATGAAACACACAAACCATGTTGACATTGGCATTGGTCAGTATCTATCAAAAGTGCTCCAAGGAGGGAACGTTTATATCCGACACACTGAGTAAACACAGTTTGTACACTTATATAAGATACATACACAGACAATACAGGACATTTTATAGGTGTACAATTATTCACTGTAGTCTATCAGTTGCCTTGCATGTGAATTGGCACCTCCAGGGGAAGGTTGGGGGTTTAAGCCCCAGTATTGCAAAGCTGCCCCTATTGGGGCCCTTGAGAAAGGCCCTTAACTCTCTGTGCTCCAGGGGCACTGTATCATGGATGTGCTCTGACCCCAGCTTCCTAACAGCGCTGGGATGTGTGAAGAAAGAATATCACTGTGCTGTAATGTGACATTTCTGCCTTTTTCTTTACACTGTACATTACTGGAAAACTTCTATCTGATCTAAGTCTATGCAGAGGCAGTCGATAGAAACTGAAGGCTAGAGGGGGAGGAAGGTTGAAGCCACTGTACAGGGAAAAGAATAGGGTCTAGACACTGACTCTACATGTAAGCGTGTGCAATAAAGTGGCCAAATTGGACTTTTACAACCACTTTTTTTTCACAACCGAATCATTCATGCCATTTTATTTTCCCTGGTTATATACATCGTTCAGCGGCCACACATTCCGAGTCTCTGTGTGTTTATGGAATCGGGCAGGAAAGAAAGAGAGATTGAGCGAGGGATGAGAGAGGTGAAAGAGTGTTCTGTGTGGCTCATCCTCCCCCGGACACCTGGTCCTTCACACACTCTTTAGGCTCTGTGTCAGGATTTGCATGTGAACGGTGCTGGCGTTCTGTTCCTCTCCCTGTCTCTTTCTTTGTCTTCGGAGTCTCTCCTTTCCCAGCATTTCATGGCATCCTTCAGCGGATGTGACACACACACACACACACACACACTGCTAAGTTTTATGTCCATGCAGCATGTTAATGGTGTCTTATACAAAGTTTGTCATGATTAATACATCAGTGTGACGGGCAGAGTTTCAGCTGTATGAGATGGATGAAGAAATAGAGGCATCAAGTTTTATACACTTTGTGGACAAAGGTATGGGGACACCTGACTTTCCCAACCATATGTGGTTCTTTCTCCAAACTGTGACCACAAAGTTGGAATTTTACAATTGTATAAGACGTCTATGAATGCAGAGAATGAAATATTATCTTTGCTTTATCTAGGAGACCCAAACCCGTTCCAGCAGGACAATACCCCTGAACACAAAGTCAGCTCCATGAAGATCTGCTTTACGTGAGGTGGAGTGGAAGATCCCCCCGCTATAGAGTTCTGACCTCAACTCATTTTGTCCACTAACTGTTTTAGGGATAAGTGGGAGCACTTTTCTACTTTTTTCCACCTTTTTTAAATCCATGTCTAATAAATTCTCCCATTTGTACGGTTTATATATTGATTCGATCTTCGTGTTCTCCAACCCAATATTGAGATGTTGTTGCTATTTGAAGACCCCAACACACCTCCTCGAGGGAAGCGGTGCAGCTGCATGTTCTGTTTAATCAGTTAAATCACAATATAATCTATTTATAGCTGTGTCTCACTTTTAGAGAAGGAAAAAGGAAATCCACTGAGATGATGCGCTTGTTTTTTTTTGCTGAATCAGCAGTTTGTCATTCATCTGGAAAGTATTGGGACACCTGCCTTTTCCAGCAATATGTGGTTTATCGAAGTTGAAGGCACACAAAGATGTTTTTGAACGCTGTAGCAATACATTTTCCCCTGAACTAGGAGAACCACACCTGTGTGAACATTACAATGCCCCTGTGCATAAAGTCAGCTCAATGAAGATATACTTTACATGGGTTGGAGTGGAAGATCTGCTATAGAGCTCAGACCTCAACCATACTGCACTCCAGGCCTCCTCACCTCACTACATCAGTATCAGACTTTACTTACACCCTTGTGGCTGAAGAATCTCCACAAGCACACTCCAAAATCTAGTGGAACATCTTCCCAGAAGAGTGGAGGTTATTATAAGAGGAAATGGACCCAAACCTGTTCAAATAGGGTGGGTACGGAAGCGAGATCGTGTTGTTTCCGGCGGAAAACCCACGTGTGCGGAGAGCTCAATGGCAGAGTGTGCACGTGATCAGAATAGCACCTGTTGTACAGCTCCTCATGTACACAGGACGATGTCTTTTGGCACACTGACTTATGTTGGTCGGTGCTTCCTGTGACTGTGCATGATACAATCATTCACATTGCTTTTTTTCATTAGGAGGTGGGGCTTTGTTTATGGAATGATGACTAATGAAGGTCGGTGCTGCCTGTGACTGTGCGTGCAGCCTTGTGCTGCCATCTGTTGGCGTGTTACAAAATTAGTGTTAGCACCTCGTTTTATCATTCACATTGCTTTTATCATTAGGAGGAGGTGCTTAGTGAACGGAATAATGAAGTCAGGAGCGAGGAAACTAATTTATAAGCGCCCACGGTGTCCTTTCCAATGTCTTTATAATGTGTGTGACTGCATCACTTCCTCTTCTCTAACATCTGGATCGCAATTTGGACCAATTCTGTTATAGGTGGCTTTGAAGCCTCTGTGGTTTCACTGTGATGTTCACCATACGGAGGACTGGCGAGAACTTTAAACCACAAAGAGGATGTTTGGTGGGTATTTATTAGCCCGTAATGCCCCCCCTCCTGCTATAAGTGAAGCGGATGTGCATCCTCATGATGCCACTCGGACGCCTTTGTGTTTTCTTTTGTGGGTTTTTTTTTTTTTTTTTTTTTTTAGTCTCTCCTTTCTTTTTCCTTCTTCTGTCGTTCAGTCCACATCGCTCACTTCCTGTTCCCTTTGGGTACAGGTTTTTACAAGATGAGCCCTCTATTACACATTCTGCCTGCTTCCTACTTCCTGTTTTCACATCATTAAATCTATATGTAGTGGATGAGGAACGGAAATTATGTTTAATGAATAACAATGGATACTTTTGAATCAAACCATGTAACAGTTGTATTGGTTTCATAAAGGCTTTAAGAATATTGAGAGTGAGACTGACAAGTCCATTAATGGACCAAACATAAAAAAAATAGGGGCAATTTAGTGGAACCAGGTCACCTCCTTTTTTTTTTTTGGAAGGAATTATACAGGGAGAACCCGAGTTCAGGATCCTGAAGCTGTTAGTTCTCTGTTAGCAGCTCGACCCACTGCACCACCATACTGCCTTCCATAATAGAAATGATGGTCCTGAAGGATATTCAATGCAAATGTGTTTATTGTGGACAAGCCCAGGCAGAACTCTTAGCATACAGTGCTTTGTTGCAGAGATTCTAGCAATCGGGGTAGAGCTGTACACCCGAGATTCGGACTGTCTGAAAGAAAGTTCCTGATTTGCACTTTTCTTGAATATAAAACTGAAAAACTAACCTTTCTCCCAACTATGGATGGTAAAAATTCACGATTTTTATCCGTGTGTCAGATACAAGTTGGCATTCGTATGCCAATGCATTGTTTTTTAATATATTTGTCGGTAAAACAGATTTATTTATATATAATTATTAGTAGATGCGCTATACTTTTATTATTTAAAATTGACCAATCATTTGTGACCAATATTTGATATGTAGATTGATTTCTCGCCGCTAAACTGTTTCCCGAGCGCGTTCTCTCAGCACCGCTGCTGCTACGTGAATATGACGTATCGCAACACTACGAAGACCGAGGCGTGTCCTGAGAGTCACATAGAATACAGATTAACATGGCAGAGGTAGAGCTGTAACTTCCTGGAGACACAACAGGAAAAGAACGTCTGGTTTTATTTCATCTTTTTTATTCGTTTTTTGCCCTACAAAGGCGTGTTTGTGAAAGGGTCATGCGTTAGACGTCAGAAAGCACTTAAGTAAATGTATGATTATCTGTACCATAGTGAATTGCAGAGTATCATATTTTGTCAATTGCATCGTATTGCATTGTATCGCATCGTGTCGAATCAAATAGGAATCGGATTTCACTGCATCGTGATTGAAGTGAATCGAATCGCATTGCATCAGTATCTGCTTCATATGTGTCTGTAATGTATCGTATCGTTGGCTATGCATTGGGATGAAAATCGCATCGGCCTCAGTTATTGAGCTGCACATCCCTACTCCTAACATGAATTGCATCATACTAATTCTTATTATTAATTATTAGACTATTCCTGTACAACTAACACGTGCTACACGAGTGTTCGAGTTAGTAAGACAGCATGCTGATACACGTTTGGAAACGCTGAACCCACAAAACCTCGCGGCTCATAATCTCCGTGACCTTCACATCACCCTGTCACAATTTACAACCTCAATTATCCATTTTCAGCTTTTACACATTACAGCACTTCTTTCAGCCACCAACACTCAGTCATAATTCATAATCCAATCTGGCTATGAGCTTTAGTTTTCCTCCCCTTCATAATCCACAGTCCGCTTTCTTTTTCATTTTGCCACCCTTCTGATTTCCTGCTTTGTATCTTTTCATTCTTTCCTTATAACACACTCACTGTTCAAGTGGTTAGTTGTGGTGAGTGCATTTCCATTTGGAGTCTGGTTCCGTCCAAGGTTTATTTACTCATGCCATCTCAGTGAGGATTTTTTCGGTTCACTCATTTTAGACAAACTTACAATTATAAGAAACAAACTTATAGGCACTAAACTTAGACACTGTTATACAACTTTATAACCGCTTTATCTCTGTAAAGCAGCTTTGAGACCATGTCCATTGTTAAAAGCGCTCTACAAAGACAATGAATTGAATTAAATTGTTGCTAGACAACTGGAAAATGTGAAACTATTATGAGCCTTTTTATAGCAATAATGAACAAGCACTGTGATAAAACAGACAAATACATTAACAAAGGAAACAAAAAGTGCATCGACCAGGAAGCACCAATATTTCTAGTACAATCTGAGAGCAACTTTTATTCGTATTTTTGTATTAGACTTGATAATAATAAGTTTTAATCTTTTAACCGCAGGGAATACCTTTAATTGAGCCTGAGGTTGTTTCGTGCTCAAACATTCCTGGTTTCATTCTGATGCATTCCGATTCTTCTCGTTTGCTGCACGTTTACTGTGGAAAGAGTTTCTCAGTGTGTAACAGTGAGTGCGTATGGGAGTGTAACCCAAACCAGAACAAATGTTCAAATGTCTCTGTGTCCAAAATCATTCCTGTATTACAGATATATGGGGACGGCACCATTATTAGGCTGTCGCCTAGGGGCGATCAGCTGGGGGGCGCAAGTGAGCGCCCCTTGCCCCGACAATTTAAACTATTTACCAGTTTTTCTGCTTTTAGGCAATTTTGCAATAATTATAAAATGTGTTTAACCTTTTTTCATAGGAGGTTGTAAATGATTTTGTGGGGGTGGAGCTTTGTGGTGGGAGGGCGGAGCAATTTGGGGGTGACAATAGAAATCTCGCCTAGGGTGCCGAAAAGGCTAGAAACGGCCCTGTATATGGAATACCTTATTTGAAATATTAATAACTGCTTATGGGGTCATTCTGCTTTAAATTTAAGTACTTAATAGAACCAAATATATTAATAAAATAAAAAATAAAAAACAGTAAACCACAGTCCTCGCCCTAGTTGAGACTATATTTACCTTAAACGATGTAGCTGAGGTCACCGTTCACATGTTGGCTAAAATAAAACGAAAATGAAAATGGTCTATTCAAGCCACGCCCACTTCAAATTTCAAGCCAATCAAAGTGGTCGTGTTTTCTATCTACCATTTTAACACAAATGCCGAAAACTGTGTGTGGACGGTAATGAAGAAAAATGTAATTCGTTACTGTACTTAAGTAGCTTTTTCACATATCTGTACTTTACTCAAGTATTTTTATTCGGGGAGACTTTAACTTCACTACATTTCAAAAAAGTCAAATATTTAACTTTTTTACTTGACTACATTTTGCAAAATCAGTCGTTCCTTTTTATTTATGTGGATAAAAAAAACGTAACTGGTTAAACACGCAGCAATCCACCAATCAGGGTCTTGTTTGATTGGCACTTGGTGGTATCTTCTCATCACCAACATACAGTTCAGCATCAGTTTAACAGCAAGCAGAACATTTACAGAGGAATAAATAATGGTCTAATATTATTCTATTAATAGATTGGCGCACTGAAGGTAACATTTAAGTCTTTTCACACAAATTTAGTTAATAAAGTGTGCCAAAAATGATAATAGGAACATTATAGCCATAATACATCATAGTGCTTCGGTTACTTATGTACATTTGATGGCAACTACAGTACTTTTGTACTTCATTTTACCGAGTATTTCTCTATTTTAACCGAAGTACATGGTTTTTACATGGCTGTAAAATTCAGGCATCCACAAACTTTTGGTCTATATATATATATATAAAATCCATGGAGAATTAAAACAGCTCGCATGTCCGACAGCAGTGTGAGTAAAGGTGTGTGTTAAGGAAATTAGCAAAGGTCTAAGGTCAAACAGATGCTTTTACCATCAGGAGCAGACAGGAAGTGAATTTGCCTGTTTACCGTTTGTGCCAGACGGGATGAGATGAACGAGTGGTCCCATTCAACCTCCGTCCTGCACATGGTTAACGTTGACGTCGTAAGGATTTACGCCTTCTTGTTGGAATGAAGGTCTGTGGAGTTAGATAAGACACGAACATTTATTTTCATTCAGTAAAATAAAACTTTGATACTTCATGTAGAACCATTCATGATTTCACTGATACATTCTATGGACAAAGGTTTGTGGACCTGACTATAAGATTCATATGTGCTTTTTACACATTTAGTGCCCATTTTCGGTATAATAACCTCTCTTTTTGGAAGATGTTTCACTCGATTTTGGAGTGTGCATGTGGAGATTCATTGATCCACAAGGGTGTTAGTAAAGCCAGGCACTGATGTAGGTGATGTGTAGACGCCTGGGGTGCAGTCAGCATTTACATTCATCATGTTCAATAGGGTTGAAGTTAGAGCTCTGTAGCAGGAGATCTTCCACTCCAACCCATGTTAATCATATCTTCATGGAGCTGGCTTTGTGCACGGGGAACTGGTTTGAGTCTTTTAGTTCAAGCAAAGGAATCACATCCAAAAACATTGTATACAATTGTGTGCCTGCAACTTTGTGGTAAAAGTTTGTGGAAGAACGCATGTGGAAGGAAATGTAAGTTAAGTGTCCTAATACTTGTGTCCATATTGTGTACAGTAACAGACTAAAATCCAAAATGAGGTAAATTATGTCAGGTAAAAATCCCAAGAACCTGTATATTAATGCTAGCTAACATTTTATTAGCTTGCTATTCGAATATATAATATTCATATATAAAAACATATACATACAGTTCTGTACATCAAGATATAAATAAAGCATTAAATATAGACTTTTATTTAATACCTTATTTACTTTTAAAATATAGACTTTTATATAAATATATAAATTAACTACATAATGTAGCTAAATATAAAGTTGTCATTGGGCTAAGAATGACTAGCTAGTGAGCTTCACAGTTACCCACTAGTGCAAAGAAACCGTATTATCTGTACACACTGTTTTTTATAGGCTTTTGATTGAGAACAAATATTTTGTTACAATATAATGTCATGCGGGTCCTGACTGCAAGATAGAATCCTGACTTGAAATAGTTTTTATAGATTGATTTTTATGCAATAACGAGATGTGTAGGGTGTGAGATTCTTTAATAGCAAGCAGTTGAAATAAACTATAAAAGAAAAGAAAATATACTGTACATATAATAAGTACTATAATTATGATGCATAAAGAACAAAAGTATTGGGACACCTGACTTTTCCAGCCGTATGTGGTTCTCTTCCAAACTGTTACCGCAAAGTTGGAGGCACACAATTGTATAGGAGTTGGAGTGGAAGATCTCTTGATATACAGTCGAGTTCTGACCCTATCAACCCTATTGAACACCTTTGGGATGAATGTGAACACTGACTGCATCACATCACCTCCATCACTAGCTGACTTTACTAACACTGTTGTGGCTGAATGAATCGCTGCAAACCTCCACAATTGAGTGGAACATCTTCCCAAAATAGTGGAGTTTATTATAGCAGCAAATCTGGACTAATATACCATTCTTACGCTCACGTGTCCACAAAGGTTTGTCCATATAGTGTATAAATTTACTCAACACATATGAACACTTCAGATCTTATAGCCATTATATGTAGATTCTAGCTTCAAGTCATCTAAAATTCATTATTCATTGTCCTCACAACAATAATATCAACTAACTGATTTATTCCCTTTCAACTCACTTTATTAGTCACCTTTGACCTCACTTACTTTTTTACTGTTTGTTTGAGGAAAGCATGCTGTGAGATTGGACCTCAGACACATCCTGAGGGTTTTTACGCTCGAGCTGCAATTAAGCTTATGATTACAGTCCAGCTTTGTGTCTTGGCTGCATCTGTGTGTGTGCGAGATTGGAGCGTAATTCCCCCACTGTAAGGGTGCACGTTTCGCGCGTGAGTGAGAGCGTCGCAGGAGTGTGTTTGTCATTAATTTGAGCAGTGTGCTTAACGCTCTAATCTCTGGAGGCTTTTTCCTGGCATTGTTGCTCCCGCTGTCTCCCGTCTTCCTCCTCGGCAAGGAAGCAGGGGTCGTAGATACAGGATATACACGCACACACGCATACACACACGATTGGGGCATCTGGAACAGTGGTGAGCAGGAGTTCATGAAGATGGAGGACGAGGTATTGGCCATGAGGAAGGAGCTGGGGTTGATACGGAGGGAGAGAAGATTTGTGAAATTTGGAGAATCCTGCCTCATTTATACACTATTTAGACAAAAGTATTGGGACACCTGACCTTTCCTGCTATATGTGGTTGCAGCATGGCAGTTCCCCTGTGCACAAAGCTCCATAGATATATGCTTTACATGGTATGGAGAGAAAGAGCTTGAGGGGCCTTCTATAGAGCTCTGATCTCAACCCTACTGGAAACCTTTGGGATATATTGGAATGCTGACTGCACTTCAGGCCTCGTCACCTACATCAGGACATGATTTTACTAACACCCTTGTAGCTGATGAACACAAATGTCCACAAGCACACTCTAAAATCTAGTGGAACTCTATCTTTCTAAAAGAGTGGAGGAAAAAAAGCAAATTGGGACAAATTAAGGAATGCTGCGATGCTCAAAAATCAGCAATATAGTGTAAATTAACCTACATCAGACCTCAATCGGGATTTTACACACACGGCATGATATATAAAATATCTGTAAAAAAAAAAAAAAAAAACAGATCAGTATTTATTAATTCATGCTGCTCTGTCTAATCCGCAAGTACCATTTAATTAATTACGTTTCAACTGCAGAGACTATCCACGATCCAAGAAAATCCAGGATTAGGATTTGAATCAGAATTGCCATCTGTGTCTGGAAAAAAGAACAGAAAAAAAAACCCCAGACTAATATTCATTCATTCATTAAATCATTCATTCATTCATGCATTTATTCATGCATTTTGTATGCTTTACTGAAGCTTTCGTATATATTTTCCAGGAATGACACACATCTGTGAATGGTCTGTGTATGTAGTGGTGTGTGTGGATGGACGGATGGATAGATGGACGGACAGCTAATCACTTAAGAGCTCCATTATAATGTGGACTAATTGCAAAGCCATATGGCTGCAACCACTCTGATCCTACAACACAATAGCATATTATGTTACAACCCTACCCTGTCAAACTACAAATTGTGTGTGTGTGTGTGTGCGTGTGTGTGTGTGTGTGTGTGTGTGTGTGTGTGTGTGTGTGTGTGTTTACAATAAAACAGCATGACAGATTTGCATTTCAAACCACCACAGCTGTCAATTCATCGCCTTATCATATTACTACATACTACTTTATAAGATAAGAACTTCCATAAATCTCTTCACTGTTTGGGCTCCACATGTCCTGTAACTGTAAATGGTTAAAAAGGGAAAAGGTCCAGACATTAATGAATTCAATGTTGTGAATTTTGGAAGAATGTCTAAAAGGAATATAACATTATCGGAAGCTGTGTTGCTTCATTGAATTTTTTTACAAACTGTAACAGCCCGAATTTCTTGCCATGTTGTTTTCTGTTTAAAACTTCCCAAATAAACACCCCACACTTATATGTATATATATATATATATATATATATATATGAGGCTCCTTAGCCATGAAAAGCCATGAAAAGCTTTTAAAAGCGATTTAAGCTGGATAAAGATATTTTCCATATCATTTACCAAAACATCTGATGTAAATGTTGACGTTTGCAATACTTTGATCACACTTTCACTGTCGCTATACCTTTACATTACAGTCAACTATCTAGAGCCCTTTTGTTTTAGCCAGTCGTCATGTTACCCTCAGTCCTCAGCTAGTTTCTTGTTTTCTATCTGCCTAACAGCAAACTGTTGATATTCTCCACAGTTGTGTGCAACCACTGCATTTTTTGTATGTGCTAGGTATGTCCTAAATCGTTAGCTTTGGTCTTTAGCGAGCATATATACAGAAATGCATATGCCAGATCTTCTATAAAGCACAAAGTTAAAGTTCTTTAAAGGCAGAATTAGAAGTTTAGGGATTTCTATCATTGTGTATTCTACACTATATAACCAAAAGTTTGTGGACACATGAACATAAGATTCGTATGTGTTTTTTTCCCCACATTTAGTCCCCATTTGCTGTTATAATAACTCCTCTGGGAAGATGTTCCACCAGATTTTGGAGGGAGATGTGGAGATTTGTGCACATTCAGCCACAAGGGTGTTAGTAAAGTCATGTACTGATGTAGGGTGAGGAAGTCTGTGGTGCAGTCAGCGTTCAAAACCGTCCCAAATGCAGCTCTATAGCAGGCCACTCCATATCTTCCACTCCAACCTATGTAAAGCACATCTCCATGGAGATGGCTTTGTGCACAGGGGCATTGTCATGCTTTGGGTCAGGTTTGGGTCTCCTAGTTCAAGGGACGGGACAATTTAATGCTACTATATCCAAAGACATCCTATACAATTTTGTGCCTTCAACTTTATGGTAAAGATTTAGTGGAAGAATCACATATGGCTGGAAAAGTCAAGTGTCTGAATACTTTTGTCTATATAGTGTATACAGGGTAGGAGATAATACTTTAAAATGAGAAGGCTGCCATCACACTTAACTGAAAAAAAAAAACATAGTTATTAAGTTCTTAATAAAAATGCTGAAGTATAAGAATGGATTTCATGCTGTTCAATAAAGCTGGAGATTGACAGAGATCAAGAGGTCGCGTGTGTGTATGTGTGTGTGTTCCCTGGATTGTGTCTGCTCTGAAGCCCCCACATCGGCCCAGAGGAAGAGGAAGACCCTCAGGGACTTATTTAGATTTTTTTTTATTGCTGCTGGTGTTTGTGTTGACCGCAGGAGTGTGAGTGTGTGTGCTCTTATCTCAGACCTCCTGCTCAACCTCTTATCTCCCAGTCGGGCGTTAAAGCAGATCCTGCTGCTCCCTGCATGCAAGACAGTGGAGAAGGAAGAGGAGGAAGTGGCGGAGGAGGAGGAAGAGAGTGCGATTGGAAAATTATTTGAGTTGCACGAAGAATAAGAAGATATACACGGCTGAGATTGTGAGCGGACGAGTCTAATCTTCCTGTGACACTCACGTCCGAAAAAGAAAATCTCCAGCTGGCCTGCATCGTCTAATTATCTCCCTCGGGATATGAAATAAGGGGCTAGACGCCTTGCCGTGTACAGCACGGTGTCAGTTGAAGTTCAGAGGATCCAAACTCTTACTCCTGCCTTTTGCATGTACAATAGGTTGTTGCAAGCATCATAGAGAACTTCATATGGTCCTTCTGCAGACTTTGGCTTCCGTCTGCAGCCTTGATGCAAAGAAGTCTATAATACTTTCTGTAATGAAGCTCTTCTTATTTCCCGAATGTTGATTTTCTGCTATTTTTCCAGCTGAAGACATTGCAGTCTTTACAAGCATGACCCTCCTGAACTATGAGACATTCTGAGCACATGCGATTACAGTAACCCAGAGACCTATTAATGAAACACTAAATATAAATCCTATTATAGGGTTTGATGAAACTCAGGAACAATGATGTGTGCTGTCCCTCCTTCCATCCTGTCATACTTTATTTTTCACTCTCTGTTTTCAGCAGGAAGAGAGACAATGGCCTAATCAATAAGACAACCATCGGCTTGAAGACACAGCCTGGCTCCAGTAGGCATGAACAGAGGTCACTACTTCCTGTCAGGCAGGCCCGTCTTCCTGTAGCAGCCCAGAAGGCACCGGTGCTGCAGAGGGGCAGTGATGAGTGCGTCAGCCTCAAGGGATTCTGTTTAGACGCCATGGCGACAACTACCAGCAGTACTGAGGAAAAGGAGACAGGTGTGGGGGGGAAAATAGGCGTTTCCCAGCATACAGCGCATATATGATGTGTTTGACGTTCACTTCGTTATGGAAATAGCATAAAGCATGATGATAAATGTGAATTTGGGTAAAAATCTTGGAGTCAAATAGAAACAGCCAATGTGAGATTCAAGGTCTAAAACAAAAGTTAGAAAAAAATGTTTCTGAAATCTGATCGTCTAAACCATATTTGGAGTCATTGTCAAATAAATGATGTACACACATTTCGATGTGTCACAGTATCACATTACAGCTTAAAAAAAAATTTTAATATATAAAATAAGCAGCCGAAAGAAGAAGAAGAAGAAGAAGAAGAAGAAGAAGAGTAGTCTTGAATGTGAATTAATTGAACAATGGCATTTAGATACTTCATATATTGTTAAAATGTTATTGTTGAATGTTTTTTGTTCACATTAAGCAGTTATAAACACTTTATAAACAGTCTGTGTCTCTCAGGGTTTACATTTCCAGGTGCTTCATTGGTATGACAATTGTACATATGCATTGCACCAAACAAGCACACAGGAAACCTAATTGTAGAAAAAAGTAAAAAAAAAATCTATAAAATAAATATGGTGTAATAGAATAAATAATCCACATTAATTAAACACATTATTATAATATAATATAATAAAAACAAGAAGAACAAAAAAATTAAGAAAATGTGTATAATAACAAAATAAATATTTAAAAGAACATTAATAATAATAATAATAATAATAATAATAATAATAATAATTATAATTATAAAAGAAAAGAAAAATATAGATTTAGCAACTAAACAGCAACCAAATGCAGTTAAGCATCTACCAGAAGAGCAAGTAGAGACATTGTGCAAACTGACATGTGCAGATAAATATGTAAATATATGTAGAAGCTGCACATAAATAATATTAAAATAATAAGGAAGAACAATTAGATCCATTATAAGAAACACAAGGGCAAGGCAGATTTGAGGACATTTTTCTCCCTCAGTTATTAAAAATATTGCTCAGAAATTTGTTAGTTTTGTTAGCAAGCCACCAAAGAGCTCTCTGAAATGCTGAAGACTTTCCAATGTAAGGTCTTCAGCATTTCAGAGAGCTCTTTGTCTCTCTTATCTCAAACTGCTCCAAAGCAAAGAGTCCTTTCATGAGTGTTAATGAGAAGACTTCTTGCAGAAAATATGGAAACAGCTATACACTATTACTTAACGCCTGGCTTACAAGCGTTAGTCATTTTCAATAAAACAAAAAAGAACAAGTGGATTGATCTATAAACCTTGAAGCCATCATCCGACCAATCAGAATCAAGCGTTTCTGCAACAGTGTACAGAATTCACAGCTACAAACCGTTCACCTTACTATTTATCACATTTAGATCAGACTTCACACCCTAATTACAGACTTTACTGGTTCTTCTGTGCGCTATAAATAACAAACCAGTCTCTGATCTAAACAGCACATCATCCTGGGTACAACACACACACTTCAGGACATCCCTGTTTGCCGTAAATATTTACAATCCACCACAACAATGGAGTGACAGAGACAGATTGCACCAGGTGAAACATCTCTACCTTGAGTGACCCACAAACAGAAGCCGGACACGTTTAATCCAGAGATGGCGCTTCCTCCTGTAGTGCGATATGGAGGATTGGGCACTGACCCTTGGCTTGTTAAAAAAAAAAGAACACTTTTGGCTCAAGTCCTGAATCTGGATCTGCGGATCTGCTAAGTACCATTAGCAGGCCAGACAACAAAGCGCATGTATCATTGCGCTGAGACGCCACGCTCTTGGCCATACTTCAATCGGCTTAAAAGAAAAAATGCCATGATTAAGATTCAAGTGAACAAGTGCTGAGTGCTGACTTCCTCGTCATATTTTTATCATGCGCAATTAATAGTACAACACTGTCAAAAAATACAAAACACAGAAGGGGGAAACCAAATGCACAGAAAAAAATCTGAGACAAACTGCCCTTACAATAAGAGTCACTTTACTGCTCTGATTCAGAGTAGTGAGGGAACTTCCAGCTCTTTTTAGCTGTGGTGGCTCATCAGGGCCAGCATGGCCTCCTCTGCTGGCTTCAACACTATCAGAATCACTGACTTCTATTTTAATATCAGAGGTGGTATCAAAAAATTTAGAGACTAGCTCATTTGTTCATAACTTCATTTGTCTATGTTTATACACTATACCTTCAAAATAATCCCCTTGCACAGCAATAAAGCGCTTCCAGTCCTGGAGGTTTTTTTGAAGCTTCTGTGATTCGGGCCGGAGCTGCGGTGTCAAAATAGCGACCTTTGAACTGGATCTTCATCTTCGAGAAGCCAAATCTGGTGAGTAGGGTGGGTGCGGAAGTGAGATCATGTGGATCCGCACGTTGGCAAACGGTTTCAACATTTTCAGACGTTGAGCTCCATGAAGGTCTTCCTGCTCTCTCGTCGTCTTCCAGTGATGTTCTTCCAATTAAAACGTCTCTGTGGCAGATTTGGCCAGTTGCACAGAGAATTTCACAGTGGCTCTTTGTTCTAACTTGCTGTCCATGATGAAATCGCAGACGTGGCAAGGCACGTGGTCAGAATAGCACCAGTTGGCACCATTAGTCTCCAAACCTTCTGATACCACCTCGTATTTTCTCTATGGATATGTATTAAATTATTTACAATAGTCTATTCTCTTCATTTCCTAGCTTACTTTTTGGTTGTGCTCTTTCCAGTAGTTTATGTTAATGTTAAAATTTCTATACAACCAGATTTCAGCCATCATGTGTTACCAGCGTCAAAAGGAGTGGAGTGTTTTTGTCATTTTATGAGGTAATATTGATGCTTCTTAGAGTTTTGCTTATCAAAATATCAGTCAAATATGATTACTGGTAAAATGGGATATCTTTTGTCTCTTATCAGTGGAGAAAACCTACAGTCCTTTGTACAGCTCTTATTTTAATGAATCGGTTAGTCTGTATCTTTATGACTGGGTTTAAAACGTCAAAATAACACGTGAGTTAAATAAACAGAAGCGCCTCTAAGTGGTAGTAAGCTACAGCAGCAGCGGAGGCTCATCTTTCAGCTAGCCTTATTGTCGGCTGGAGACCTGAGCTAATCAGCACAGCTGGGGAATCAGACAGAGTGAGAGAGGGAGGAAAAAAGAGTGAGGGGGGGGGGTTCTGGAGCCATTGCGGCTGAAATGTGTCTGTCACATGCTAGCCTGATTAGCATCCGACAGTTTCAGCAGCTCATTAAATGGAAACCCACACGGCTGAGGTGAATGTTTGTCTGGACAGTTTAGGATGAGTGTGTGTGAGTAAGGAGGATGTTCAGGGTGAGGAAAGTCTCACTACGTTTACTGCTACTCTCTGATGTGTGTCTGTGATATCAAGTTACACTATATGGACAAAGGTATTGGGACATTGTATTTACCACAATGTTGAAGGCACACAATTGTATTGGATGTCAATGGATGTAGAAGCGTAAAATGTTCCCGTCGCTTGAAATAGAAGACCCAAGCCTTTAGATATGCTTTACATAGGTTGGTTCTTGACTGGAGTGGCCTGCTATAGAGCTATAAACCCTGTACTCCTTAGGTTTCCTTACTCAACTAGTGAAATGAATTTTCACAAATCTCCACAAAATCTAGTGGAACATCTTCCCAGAAGAGTGGAGGCTATTATAACAGCAAATGAAGACTAAATATGAAATGGGATATTCAGAAATCTTATAGTCAGGTGTCCACAAACTTGTTCCATATAGTGTTTATTAAATAAGTGACCTTTAGAGCCTTGCCTAAGACAGAATTAATATCAGTGTAGATGATTTCATGTAACACTTTCCACAGACGCCACAAGCTGAGAAACAAGTACAGAAAATGTGCTTTGAGCATTGGAAAAAGTGTTATGGGTTAGACCAGGACAGGGCTACAGAGGCACCAGGCAGAAAGCGCATGTTTGAGGATGTTTGTCTTTTCTAATTTAAGTGCCACATCTTCAGGAAACCCGGCCGGTTGTTGTTTCCGGATGTTGTGTATGACACGCAGATATATTGCTGTTGATGTTGTCCACCCTGACGGTCCACCCTGAGTGTTTATTAAAGTTTGTCCCTTTGTCCTTCTGATGATACACTAGTTTTCCTTAAATATAAGCCATAAACACATTACTAACACCCAAAATTGCAATTAAATCCTACTAAAAATTAGAATGTGATGTATTTGATCCATGCTAGATAGTTCTACTGAAGATATGTAATTATTGAGGTTTTCTCATCAGTTCTCCTGATTATATCTGAATTCCACAGCTTTCAGGCTCGATAGTTTCCATGAAGTTTCCCAATTGCAGACTATATTCTTTTTACTATCTAGTTTTCCTGAGGAAAATCTGTTGCTTTTGCTGCTTTTGTGGTTCATGCTTGCTTATATTCCATAAATATATTAACTATATTCCTAACAGATTCCTTTTTTTATGGGTTTTACAAACTTGTTTTGCTGTATATTAGCTTCACTGCCTTTTGTTGTGCTAGCTGGTTCTCCTGAGGATTGTACTAGCTAGTTTTCCAAAGATTTCTGGATTTTTCTTGCTTTGGGGTTAGCCAATTTTCCTAAAGTTTACCTATTGCAGTGTTTATTGTTTTTAAAAGCCAGTTTCTGTAAAAAAAAAAATATATAAAAATAGCTGTTGCAGCTTTTATGTTTAATGCTAGCTTGTTTCCCCAGCTATATTAATTCCATTGTCTTTTAAAGTTTATGCTAGCTATTTCTTCTGAAGATTAGATTCCTGTTCTTATGTTTCACCTGAGGACTAAATATACTTATGTTACATGCAAGCTAGTTTTCTCAAAGCTGTAACAGTTTTAATTTTCAATGCCAGCTCTTTTAACTAAAGATTAGCTAAGCTGTCTTTTATGAGTTGTGCTTGAGAGTGAAGATATCTAGCTTATTGGCTATATGGCTTTACTGCTGGCTAGTTTTGCTGATGTTTAGCTATTCCAGC
>JAAIIK010000074.1:889616-917094 GCA_014706435.1 Silurus glanis | reverse complement strand
GTGTGTGTGTGTGTGTGGGCCGTTCCTGAATGAGCTGCGAAACACACCCTGAGCTATATGTAAAAAAGTATAAGTGCAAGATTTGACTGACATGAGGGGATTTTAAATGTGTTTGTAGAAAGAGAACAAGGAAAAGAGGGGAAATTAAACCTTTCTTAGCTAGCAAAGAACTTTTAGCGTTCGCTAATCTTTCGATACGTTCTTGCGTTTTCTGTTAAAGTCGAGGAATACTCACAGGGTGGTGGGTTTAACGCTCTGTTTGTTATTGAATTTCATACTTTCTCCACAGGGTTTCCTCTGGGTTCTTTGGTTTCCTTCCATTGTCAGAAAACATACCAGTTAGTGGATTGGCTAAGGTGTGAACGAGTGTGTGAACAATGTCCTGTGATGGACTAGGGTCCTGTTTAGGGGTGTTTTCCCGCATGTGTACTCACGATTACGATATATAAGTCTATTTCTTCCTTCTGGTAAATGTAAATACTGCTTATATGTCAAATTCAAAAAATCTTAAAGTTTATATTCTATTGTAAATTCAGTGGTTCAACTACAAAGTCACACACATGAGGACAGATTCCCTTATTAGTTCCTCTCAAGATTTCTCAGGGAGTTTTTCCCTCACCATTGGTGCCTTTGGCTTACTCATTATAGGGATTTATAAAGAACTTAGGAGAACAAATTAATAAATGATATACTTAATCAATTTAATTCTGTCAAGCTGCTTTATGAAAATGTCTATTGTACAGTGTTTTTCAGTCCAGGTTCTAGATCCACAAATGACTCTGACCAAGATAAAGTGCTCACTAAGGATGAATGAAGAATATTAACATCATGTGCTAGAGATGGTACAGATCCTATACCCAGGATCGGTATCAGTATCAGGTGTTATTTCAATACGTCATGATGCCACAACCCTGATACCATTCTGTCCTGATTTCAATACTAAAACCGTTAGTATCAGTCAATAGTGATACCCATTCAGTCTTTTAAGATTAAAGCACTAAACTACAGGGGGAAAATACAATCAAGCGTTGCACAAAACAGATGCTTTCACCCTAAAAAATGCAAACGTAATCTAGTATAAACAATTAAAAAATACATTTTTACAAACAAAATACAAAATACCTTCAACTTTCTTTGTAGATAAACTGAAATACCAAAAAGTCCCAAAAATTTTCCATTTGTTACAGGAAAGGATCATTTGCATTAAACCAGTTTTGATGAAGAACAAAATACAGGCAACTCTCTTTAATGGGAATGATGCTTTCCTGTAACAAATTGAAAATTTGTTGGACTTTTTGGTATTTCAGTTTATCTACAAAAAGAGTTCCCTGTATTTTGTTTTTCGATAAATTAGAAATGTATTTTTTCATTGTTTATACTAGATTATGTTTGCATTGTAGGTGATTTTTGGGTGAAAGCATTTGTTTTGTGCAATGCTAGATTGTATTTTCCCGCTGTAGTTTAGTGCTTCAATCTTAAAAGACAGGATGGGTATCACTATTGACTGATACTAACGGTTTTAGTATTGGATTCAGGGCAGAATGGTATCAGGGTTGTGGCATCATGACGGGTTGAAATAACACTAAAACCTTTAAAAAATATTACAAAAGTGCCTTTTTTCATCTAAAAAAAAAAACCCACCATAACCACAATGAAGCATAGGGGTGGCAGAATCATGCTAGGAGGCACAACTTCACCTTTATGAACTATTTTACATGTTTGTTTATGCACCTGATTTTATATCACAATAATTCGCACTTGTTTATACACTTACAGTTCACAGCACTGCTGGTTTTTCGTTTGTTGTTGAATTCATGTTTGGGTTTGTCACTCCATGTCTTTTAGTTCAAAGTTCCATGTTCTGTTTGTTCCTTTTGTATTATTATACTGTATCATGGTTCAGCTGGGACTCATTATAATAAGAAATCATCTTTTTCATAGGGGTGAGTAGACTATATATATTTTATTTATATATTTTCTGTTGTTTTGACCTCCAACCATCTGGGAAGATGTTTCACTGGAGTGTTTGTGGTGATTTGTCACAAACCACAAGGGTTTTAGTAAAGTCAGGTACTGTTGTAGGTGCTGGGATGCAATGCTGGGATGCAATAAGAGTTCCAACTCATCCCAAAGGTTCAATAGGGTTGGAGTTGAATAACAGGAGATCTTCCACTCCAACACCATGTAAAGCAGATCTTCATGGAGCTGCTTTGTGCACAGTGGTATTGTCATGCGGGAACAGGTTTGGGTCTCCTAGTACAAGTGAAGGGAAAATGTAATGATAAAGCACCCATAGACATTTATACAGATGGTAACAGAGTTACGATTGTTCAACTTACGATTTTCCGTTATTACGACGATTATTTCGATACGACAAAATTGTAAAAATATTGGACGTTTCACGCGGCAGACGAAAGTAGCGTATGCTCCACCCACCACTTACGAAACGACGCTCATCCAAGCACCTGCTGCCACATGCATATGTACAGTACAATACTGTACACTGCTCAGTTTTGCTAAATTATGTACTGTAATTTGTTCAATTATTAAGAAACCAAACTGGATTTAATGTGCACTAAACAAAATAAGCATCTACATCCAAGCCCAGATGGGAATCAATATACAAATTTCAATATTCCCACAAAGAAATCTCGAACATGCAAAGATTAATGAACATTTCGACTCATGAGATCTCTTTGCAGCACATGCAGTGTATATTATTAGGTTTGTTGTCTGGTTGATTCCTCAGAGAAACGGAGGAAAATCCCAGAAACAATCGCTCGTTTCGCAGGCCAGCGGAGGAGAAAAGCAGGCCGGGTCAGGAATAGCTCGTGAGGAAACGAGCGCATATGGCTCCGCTGGATATTAACAATAGGCACCAGAGAAGAGAGGGAAACGCGTGCTGACCCTCCAGAAGATCTTGGAGGACCTTGGAGTATCCTGTTGTAGACCTCAGCCTCCACCTCTGCTCTTCCTCCATCTTCCCTCCCCTGCTGAGGGCGAGGCTGAGGGGGAGAGTTTTCCTGTTCAGGGAAATCCTGCTTTTCAGCATCATCAATGCTGTTCGCCTTTTTAGCACAGGACCTTTACAGCCTGCTTCACCCCCTGAAGAGCCGAGGTGTGGGGCAGATGTGATGAATTGATACAAACACACTTCCTCATCACCTATAGTCACACAAAGGGCAAAAGGGAAAACTGGAAATGTTGAAGTACAACAGTGCAAGTGACCTGTGTTGCCCTGAGATAGCAACAGATACCAAAATGATGTGATTGAAAAAAAAAAGCAGAAATGGTTGATGTTTAGAATTTTATAGATCTATTTCTCCACAGAAGCAGTGTTTTGTTACATTTTTCTGTGGTTTTGGTACTTTTTGTGATGACCTAAAGTACTATGTCTCCTTGGAATAAACATACAATGTGTTGCTACAGTGGTTTAGGCCTGCGATTGTCATGAACAGTGTCCAATAAACCTCAACAATGATAGAATTATAATGAATGGACATTTGGTGTGAGTCAGATGTTAATGGGTTCTTCTTCTGGTTCATCTCAAGGCTTCTTCCTTATCAGAATATTTTTCTATAAATATGTATGAAATGATTTCCTATAGCCGATTCATTTATTAGCTTTTCTCTTGATTGTGCTGCTTCCAGTAGTGTTTAATGTTTATGTCAGAGTTTCTATCCAATCATATTTCACCTGCCACATGTCAAAGTTTTTACTGATTTTAAAGGCATTTATACACCAGAAAAGGTAAATATGTGAATCAAGTGAATCTAAAATGAATCTAGGTTTACATTTTTTTAACTGAGGTTACCACAGATTTTTTTTAATCAGTAGAAGTTTGCATGCAGGGTTGACATCACTGGAAGACGACGAGAGATCGGGAAGCCCTTCGACGAAAACTTCTAAACCCGTCGGCAATTTGTGCATGATGATCGTCAGAGAACAATCCACATGATCTCAGTTCTGCACCCACCCTACTCGACAGATTTGGCTCCTGCAGGCTTTGCCCTTTTCCCGAAGATGAAGCTCCAGCTCAAAGCTAACCGTTTTGAGACCATTGCGGAAATCCAGAACGAATCAAAGAAGGTGCTTGAAAAGAAGACTTCCAGGACACGTTCCAGAAGTGACAGGAATTGTACTGTATTGCTTTGCAAGGGCATTGTTTTGAAGGTGATTGTGTGTAAATGTGGCTAAATTAAGTACTTTTCTGTAAACAGAGTTAGTCTTTAAACTTTTTGATACCACTTCATACTACAAAAGCCCCCATGGGTAAAAAGAAAACAATTACAGTCACTAAACTATGGCCAGGTTTTTTTTTTTTTTTGGGATGTTGTTCATTTCAGCTGCAATACCATTCAAGGATTGGGTTCAATCTGCTGAAGCAATTTGCTAAATTCACCTAATGATGACCCCTGCTCCAGGAAATTAAAAGAAAACCCCCTTTTGAATCGTGGGTGAAACAATGGTAAGGTGGTTTATCATGCGGTTCATTCTCTCACTTTGAACTTATAACACACACTACAAAAAAAAAAAAAAAGACCTGAAGCACTAATTGCTGAACTACTGCACCTGGAGAAAACAGTAATGACAGGAGCTGAATTAGTGAACAGTCTCCAGGTTGCCTTTGAGGGGGAAAAAAAGTGCGTTATTATTAAAAGGATCACGTCCCTGGTGTGGGGGGGGGTGCGCAGCTCGTGGGTGGAAAAGCGTAGAACCGTTCCGGATCTGAGGGTGCGAGAGCAGCAGTTCTCATCCTCCGAAATCCACAAAGGCTCCCTTCATAGCCTCCTCTATCCTCTCCATTGTAAGTGCTCGCTCCATCTCTCTCTCACCGGAGTTAAAAGAGAGGCCTGTGAGCGACGTACACACAGCCGGCTCAGCTGCACATATTCAGGCCGTTCACACACACACAGCTATCTTCTCATCTCATTGACAGGAGGGTTTCGGCGCTATAATTCTAATGATCACATGCTCCTCTTGTTATAAAGACACCAGTATTAGAGGAACTGAACTTTTCCGTTTTGTCCAAGAGCGCTGTCGGATCAAATCTCAGGACTGCCAGTCCATCATTGGCACCAGAGAACCATTCGGAATCACGGTTACACCATGGTTTCAAAAGTATGGTTATTATAGCCATCTGATTGTAAGAGTTGTTTTAGAAATAGGCATCTTATACAATTTGCTGATGATTCTTTAATTGTTAGCCCACTGAGGTCAGTGAGGAGGAATCCTGTAGATGGTAATTTTATTATCTGGTGTCAGAATCCTTTTTTTTTTTAAACTTAATGTTCTTAAAGCCAAGGAGATTACTACTGATTTTAAGGAGGAAATCTATTCAGTATAAGCAAACATGCAGTAATAAAGTGGGTACGGAGATTGTTGAACAAGTATTTGGGAACTGTCTTGGACAATAAAAACGAAATAAAATAGGGCCGAAAAAATTGTTTTGTCATTTAATACAATGAATACAATTTTGATGGTATGTTCTACATTGAGTCAAAATAAATAAATAAAATATGAGAATAAGTACACAAACCAGTAAAAGTTGAATAAAAGTAGTTGTAGCCGAGTAAAAGTAGAGATACAGTAAGTAAAATATGACTCCAGTATAATTGCTCCCTTTAAATTTTACTTGAGTAAAAGTATTTGCCCTTTTTTTCAAATAAACTTAAGTATCCAACGTACTCTGATTTATTATGGCTATAATTTCCCTGTTATCATCTCTGTCACACGACTCTTAATCAAGTTTATGTGAAAAGTCTCTAATGTTACTCTCAGCACACTGATCTATTAATAGAATGATTTCTTCGGTTTGCTCATCAGGGACAAACTTACACATAAAGAACAACCCTTATCTTTGAAAGACATTGTGTTAAGTTCATTTTATAAGAGCAAAGTTTGGGGACGAAATTCATTCAGGCCCCTAAATTGGATCGTTTTTTTTTGGTTTTTTTGCACCATAAAGATACACAACTATCGAGTTTCCGTTCAAAAGATTAGCATTAAAATGAGTCCAGTGAGCAGCAATGCTACAGACCTGCAGCCAAAACCTGAATCAAGTAAAGCAGAGCATCATCTAATCGCTGAGACGCAGCTTATCCTAGACCTTTACTGCATTAAAGAAATATCTCTGATGTCAGATTAATTCCTGGGAATTGTAAGTACCTGATCACATTCTGCAGCACCTCCGAGACGACAGCTGAACCCTGAACAGCTTCGGCTTTTTCTTCGGGTTGTGTTTCTACTTTTGTGCGCGTTTTGTTGATACAGCTACTTCTCGTGCCTGGAAAAACGACCAGCACACATATACACACTTCCATCCCACACACAGTCGACGAAACAAACGCTCTCTCACACACACACACACACACTCACACACACTCACACAGAGGCTCTTCTGCTGAACAGGTGCTTCACACAGGAGACCTCCCGTGTGGCCTGCGGTAACGGTGTGAACCCTGCAGCAAAACTTACACAAGTACATCAAGGGAAGTGTGTGGCCTATTGGAAGTGTGTGTGTGTGTGTGTGTGTGTGTGGTAGACAGAAACATTTGTATGTCCCCTACAGAAGGGGTTCTCAATGAAAGGCACATGATTCTCAATGACACATGAAAGGATTATTGGTGTTCCCAATGGTGGTCCACCCACTCCTCAAGAACTGTTTACATCCAGAGGGAAGAAAAGGGCTCCGAAAAACTACTACTTACTGTGCAAATACCAAAAAAAATGTATATTGTATTTTTCAGTGCGATAATACTTTAAAGAAAATACACTTTTTAATACATTTTATTTTCTTTGACAAAAATGTGCAACTGAAAGCTTCCGTCACCAAAACAAATTCCTCAAATTCCTTGTACGTGCGAACGCAATGAGAACTTTCTGATTCCGATGATGCTTCTGATAAGAACATCAGCGTAGAGAAGAGCAAGGAGTCCTAGAAGTGATATTTTTGGCCCCCACAGGGCCCTGGTCTCAATATCATCAGATCTGTCTGGGATTGCGTGAAGAAACAGAAGGATCTGAGGCAGCCTACATTCACAAAATATATAGTTTGGTTAAGTTTCCAAGATGTTTGGAACGACCGACCTGCCGAGTTCCTTCAAAAACTGTGTGAATGGACCTAAAAGAATGGATGCTGTTTGCAGGCAAAGGGTGGCCAAAACAAATATCGATTCGATTTGGATTTTTTTTTCAGTTCATTTACTTTCCACTTCGTGAATTGATAAAAATAAATACATTACAGCTCCTGCTTTCAAAACCCTATATAAATTCATTTTTCAGTAGTTTTTCCTTTACCCCTTAAATGTCTTTCTCAGACTCCAGAAAGGTCAACTGATGGTGTCTAAGGCCTTTCTGGAGTCCGAGCAGAGATTTTAAGGGTAAAGGAGCATAACAGAATAAAGACTGTAATCATTTTACACAGAAATTTGATCAATTCCAGTATTATCCCTTTCTTGAGCCTGAATGTGTAGCCTTGTCATGTCACAGCTCTCGAGTTTGATCCAGAGAGTTCAGGTTACTGTCTGTGTGGAGCTTCACAAGCTGCCCCAATGTTCTGGTGGATTTCCTCCAGGATCTTTCATTTCACTTCACCTAAATCACCCGCAGTCTCCAAGCATGCAGTTTTCACGGGACTGATTAGACCATGTGCCTGACTCTGGGAAGTGGGAGCTCAGTGGTTAAGGTTCTGGGTTACTTTTGGGCCCTTGAGCAAGGTCCAGAACCCTCAGTGCTCCCCGGGTGCTGTATCATGACTGACCCTGCACTCTGACCCCAGCTTCCTAACATCAGTGGGATTTGCGAAGAAAGAATTTCACCGTGCTGCAAAGTATATTTGACAAGTATAAAGCACCCTTCTTTCTTTCTTTTTCTCTTCCATCCTTCCATCCATCCATCCATCTCTCCATCTTCCACCAGGACGAAGCTGTAACTGATAATGAAAGAATGAATTGAATGAGTGTCAGTTTGAATCTGCAGATTATGAAACGAAAATAACAATATCAGGAGGATCACATAATACCCATGCCCATGTACTCGTGCTTATACGTTCTTCTTTTCATTCTTTTTTTACTTTCCAGGAGTAACATTGTTCTGTTTGTATGCATCGTGCCATAAATAAAGATATTGCTAGAGGTAGAATTTCGCCTCGACCAGACAGCTCTGGATAGTAATACCCTAATTAAGACTTAATTGTATCTGAGGGAAAAAATTAATGAATAAATGGATAAACGAACGAAAGAATGAATGAATGAATGGAAGAAGGAAGGAAGGAAGGAAGGAATAGTTGTCTGGAAGCAACCTCAGTGGAGCACGACCTCTACTGGTACAAAGAAAAACTACAGCCGGAACTATTCGCCCGGAACGAATTTGTGTGTACTTGAAAGACGCCGGAACTATTTCGCAGCCGTACAGAAAAGTGGTGCCTATGTATGGTTAGTGGAGGGTTTGTGATGTCATAAGACAACGATTTTATTTTGAATACATTGGAAAATACCTCATACCTCGGAAAATACCTCGTTTGTAATGTATTTAACGATTTATTAGCTATCGAGCAATTGTGGATACTTTCATGAGAAATACAAGATGGCGTCCCGGAAGCAGAAGAAGGTTTGGCGTTATGTGGAAGAAGGAAGTCTACTGAAGCTGAAGTCGTATCTGCGGAAACACAGAGATGTGGAGGTGAATTTCGCTCAGGGGAAGAGGAGGAGAGGAGTGCTGCATGTGGTCTGCTCTCACGGGGACGACGCGCTGCTCAGGCTGCTGTTAAAGCACGGAGCTGATCCGATGCACAAGGACCGGAACGGGGACACGCCGCTGCACCTGGCCGCCAGGAGAGCCCTGAAACACGGCAAAGCAGGTGAACCGAGACCCAGACGGCTGTTTAGAATTTGTTCAGGGGGAAGTAGCTCGAGCTGGTACTACAACACCTTATGGCGTCACTGCTTTGGTTGCACAGGCATTGAATTCGCTTCATATTAGTGATGGGAAGATTTCGGAGAGAGGTTTAGGAGAGATGGAAGTGAAGTTTATAACCAGGTTGTTTAACAGGATTTTGGAAGGTGAGAAGATGCCTGAGGGATGGAGAAGGAGTGTGCTGGTACTGATCTTTAAGAATAAGGGAGATGTGCAGAACTGCAGGAACTACAGGGGAATAAAGATGATCAGTCACACCATGAAGTTATGGGAGAAGAGGTGACCATCTGTGAGCAACAGTATGGTTTTATGCCGAGGAAGAGCACCACGGACACAATGTTTGTTTTGAGATTGTTGATGGAAAACTAAAGAGAAGGTTAGAAGGAGTTGCATTGTGTGTTTGTGGATTTAGAGAAAGCGTACGACAGGGTGGAGAGAGGAGTTGTGGTACTGTATGAGGAAGTCTGGTGTGTCAGAGAAGTATGTGAGGGTGGTGCAGGACACGTATGAGGACAGTGTGACAGCAGTGAAGTGTGCAGTAGGAACGACAGACTGGTTCAAGGTGAAGGTTGGACTGCATCAAGGATCGGCCCTGAGCCCTTTCCTGTTTGCAGTGGTGATGGACAGGTTGACGGACGAGGTCAGACAGGAGTCTCCGTGGACTATGATGTTTGTGGATGATATTGTGATTTGTGTTGAGAGTAGTGAGCAGGTTAAGGAAGAGCCTGGAGAGGTGGAGGTAGGTCGTCTTGTTATATGGCGCAGACTTTAAACCGAATTTCATTTTTTTTTTTGGTTTATTACAGACTACGACGATCTGGTGGTTCCTTTGCGTAAACACTGTCCCGCTGCACTGAGTGTACGCAACAATGCTGGAGTCACTCCTCATGAGCTGCTTCAAGGCCTGAGCTTCGAACAGGTACGACACGATCCGGTCACAACAGAGAGTTTACTGGTCTCTCAGTCTGGTATTTCATAAAACAAGCATGATTTAACACGCATCATTTATCTTTTCAGCTCGTAACTGTTTAAAAAAAAAAAAAAGAATGGAGGTACTTTTTAGCCCCTGATGATTCAAGGATCCGTTCATACACTGTATGGGCGAAAGTATTGGGACGCCAGAGTTTTCACCCATATGTGCTTCCTCCCAAGTGTTACCACAAAGTTAAAGGCACACAATTGTATAGGATCTGTGGATGTTGTAGTATGAAATGTTCCCTTTACTTGAACTAGGAGACCCCTGTGGACAAAGTATAAGATCTCCTGCTATAGAGCTCCAACCCTGTTGGACACCTTTGGGATTACCGTATTTTTCAGACTATAAGCCGCTACTTTTTTCCTACGTTTTGAACCCCGCGGCTTAAACAACGAAGCGGCTAATTTATGAATTTTTCCTGGGTTTTTCCCGGTTTCACAAACTTCAAGCCAAAAAAACTGAACCCCATAACATTAGACCAATGAAATTTCCGAACGGAAACGAAAAAACGCACCTCACCTGTGTTCTGAGCTGCACGGCATCGGGAGAAAAAAAGTTTTTTTTAAACGCACGACGATGCCAAAAGATAAACTCCCGAGAGAAATAGTTGTGAAAGGAAGGAGGAAGACGGTGAACAATGACTTACTTGGTCGGCTACTGTTTAGATACAAGCCGTTGTAGCGCGTTGGGTTAAAGGATAGCTCGAGTTGTAACTCCAGTTGCAACAGAAATCATATAAGCACAGACAGGTTTCCAAAACTCGTGCTTTTTTATTTTTCTTGGCAACAGCATTACGGGTTAGTCAAAGAAACTTAGAAATCAGCATCAGAAAATAATAAGGACATAATCCTCGTCTTGAACACGCAGTAATACCGGAAAAATGCTGTGCCGGTCTTTTCCCAAAATACCGCTATGCCCCTAAAGGAAGCGCAACATATTTCCCCCGTTACACCGTGTGTAACCTGTCTTTCGTTAAAGCCTGTGTACAGTTCATTAGTTTCAGTGTAGACACCTGCGGCTTATAGACAGGTGCGGCTTATTTATGTTCAAAATAAAAATATTTGTAAAATTCAGTGGGTGCGGCTTATATATGGGTGCGCTTTATAGTCCGGAAATTACGGTAATATAAATGCTGACTGCACCTCAGGCCTCCTCACCTCACTTACATCAGTACCTGACTGTACCAACACCCTTGTGGCTGAGTAGAACATTATTCCCAAAGAGTGGAGCTTATTATCAGAGCAAATGGGGGCCGAATGGGATGTTCAAAAAGCATGTACCAATCTTATGGTTGGGTGTCCACAAACTTTTGAGATGGAAATAAAATCAGTGAAGCACTATATGTACATGTATTTGTGTGGGTCTGTACAGAAATGGAGACCGAGCAATTTTCGTCGGAGGTCTGATCCTGAGCAGGAGTGGAGGGAGAAGCTGCTGGGCGAATGCCAGGACGAGTTTTTTGAAACATTCGGGCAGTATGATGACGGTAAGATTGTAGAAATCCCATTTTATGTTTTGACCACATGATCAGAGGATTGAAAATTGCTGCCTTCATGGTGTGTAGAATTCTGGAGAATAGTGAATTTTGACTTTTTTTTGTTCAGCATGTGAGTACAATATTCCCAGTTGCTTTGGAGCGTTACTCAGATCAGAATTGAATTTCTCAAAAAGTCTTGTTCAACCTCCACTTCATGCCGTCACTTGCGCACATCATAAAAACAATTTCTGTGCCGCCCATGTCTCCTATGGAACGATTGAAATGTAAATGTAAAAGTGAGCTATTTGACTTTGTAATATAGTGAAGTTAAAGTTAAAGTCTCCCCAAACGGAAATACAGTAATCTAGTAAACTACAGATACCCGAAAAAACTACTTAAGTACAATAACGAATTACATTTACCGTTTTTCCGGCTTTCGGTCCTCTTACTGTAGGAGAGCGGCCTCTAGAGGCGAATCACTGACACCACATGCTGCTTGTTTTTACACGAGACTGCGTGCTGCACATAGTGCAGCATTTTATTAATTTATAATTAATGAATTATATAATATGTATTTATTAATATATACATATTTATTTAATTTAGCATATTTTCATGATTCAGTACTGTTCTTTTAATTTTGTAATAAAGTTCCGTATTATTTATTTTATTTGTTATTTTATGTTCCAGTATCCATTTTAAAAAACGGTTGCTTAATTGTTTATGGGCAAGTGCAATCCAACCCAGCTATCAGTATCAGTAAAATCAACTATTGTTCGACCTCTATTTTTTTGGTACATTTTGTAATTGATTGTGAAAAATTATCAATTATTTATCATGTCGATCAAAATATATGATATCGGTTCTCACCAAAACATCTAGGCATCAGTTAATTGAATGCAAGATGCAGTCAGACCAGTTGTCATTTTTAAAGTCAAGCTGAAATCGTTATAATATTTAAATAGTAATAATAAAATGTATATTAAATTATAGTTTTTGTCATTTTGTCTCGAATTGATAAATTGGGCAAATGAATCTTGAACGTCTAATGAAGGCGAGGCAACAGTGAATCTCGTGAACAGACAGACAGAGAAAAACCGAGCAGTACAATTTCTGAAAACGAATGAACAACCAAGAAACGTATGAACACTAATACAGTGCAGTAAAAGTGTGAATCCTGTCTGGTCTCTTGCAATTAATATCCCTCATGCAGTAATGTGAACATTTGTCCTGTTGAGATTCAAAGATGCCACACAGAAGACATTCAGCCTTGTGCATTTTCAATCACTGTAATCCAAACCGTAGTTTACATCAGCCGTCATACTGACAACACGACTAAACATTGTGACGATCTTGTTTGTGTGCAATGATAAAGGGACGTGTTATTCTGAAGGCAATGAGATGTTTGTTGCCACAAATACTTTTGAGAGATGAACTGAGGATTTTGAGAAAAGTACAGTGATCCATTGTGTTGTGCTGTTTGTATATCGGTGTTTTGAGAAAAGCACTTTGCGAATATTACGAACGATTCAAGAACTGCTGCAAAGCAACTGAGAGAAACTGTCAAATGTTTAATGAAATGACACATGACATGTTTATACAGGGATGTGCCTCACTCCCAGGTCTGCGCACTAAAATCAGGGTTTGTTAAAAACTCACAGGGCGATTTTTTTTTAATTTTTTTTATTTTATTTTTTTTATTATTTTCCCCGATATGATATTAAAGCAAATTAATTAAGAATCTTCGGAGTTGAATATCTCTCAGAGATGTGCTTTTTTTCACATTTTCGGTGTATTTCCAGACTTCCTGAGATACGATGAAGACGAGGCAGACTTTGCCGACTGGGCTGAGCGAATCAGGAGCGAGTACGAGACCAAGCGGCAGGCCAGAGCGACTGCAGACAGGAAGGGAAGGCGGAAAAAGGAGGAGAAAAACGAGGAAGAGGAGGAGAGGCAGCGCAGAGAGCTGCACGCCCGGCTGGAGAAGGAGCACCGGGAATACCTCGAGCGTGCCTCGCGCAAAAAAGACGAGACCCAGACGAGGAAGAAGAGGCGCTACGAGGAACGATGCGACGCCGTCTTCGTCAGCTCCTCCTCCACAGGAGTCCTGGGATACGATGACATCCCCTGGCCTGCACCACGCGGCTCCGTGGACGACATGATCGCGGTCATCCTGCACGGTGTCGACCGAGCCGACACGGACTCTTTCCGGAAGTTTCTGCGACGCCAGCAGGCTCTCTGGCACCCGGACAAGTTCGCCCAGCGCTGTGGTGTACGGCTCCAGGACCGAGACAAGCAGAAGATCACGGGCACGGTCACGGCTCTCTCCCAAGAGCTGAACAGACTGGCGCAGAGTCTTCGCTGATGCTCAGGTGTTTTTTTTTTTTTTTTTTTTGAGGGATTCTTTTACAGTTGATGGATCTGGTTGGCTGCAGGCAGTCAAACATACAACAACGAATAAATATTACTAACATTTTATTATTTTAGAATGTGTGTTTTTTTTTTTTTATTTTTTTTTTTTTTTTTTCAAATCATTGTTAATATTGATATTAATAAAATGAACATTATTTAGTCAACTACAGAATCAATGTTTCCGTTTCCAAATAAATTAATTAATTCCTAAATAAATTCAATTTCAGAACAGCTCTTGAATAAAGCCACTAATGAAAAGACAAATATTGTATTGCTTTTTCTGAATAACTTAATAATTTTAATTCATGCTGAGCTACACTATATGGACGAATGTATTGGGACATCGGACTTTTCCACCTCTGTGTTTCTTCCTATAGGGGAAATGGGCAGCTCAGTGTTTAAAATGCTAGACTTCTGATCAGAAGGTTGTGAGTTCAAATACCACCACCACTATGCTGCCCCTTCTGTGGCCTTGAGCAATGGCGTGACCTTCAACTGCTCTGTTGTATGAGTGAGATCATTGTAAGTCACTCTGGTTAATGGAATCTGCCAAATGCTATAAATGTAAATGTTCTTCCCACAAAATTGGAGGTACATAATTATATAAAATATCTGCATGCTGTAGCTTTTCTCTTTATTTGAACTAGGAGACCCAAAACTTTTCCAGCATGACGAATTTTTTTTATGAGTTGCTCAGTAGCTCCTAGTTTTATAACCACAAATGACTGTAAAAGACTGTAGAAAGGACATTACTCATAATCTTACATTCCAGTGCTCATGTTAGTTCTCACTCTCCAGTGTTCTGTATTGTTTTAAAGACTATAATCACACTCTTGATATCACCCAAATGAGGATGGATTCCCCTTTGAGTCTGGTTCCTCTCAAGGTTTCTTCCTCATAACATCTAAGGGAGTTTTTCCTTGCCACAGTCTCCATGGCTGCTCATCAGGGATAAATGCACACCGTTCACCTTAACTGTTAAAATTCTGTAAAGCTGCTTTGAGACAATGTCTGTTGTGTAAAGTGCTATAGAAATAAACTTGACTTGAAGATCTCCTGCTATAGAGCTCCAACCCTATTGAACATATTGAACCCTATTGTAGCAGACAGCATTTTGTCAGACATCCATTACTGATGAAGAAACAAGATCGTGTTTATGCTGCAAGGATGCACCGTATATATTTTGACAATTATTAAGATTTAAAGATGTCATGATGCTGATGGTCATTTTTGCACCAGAGAGACACGATTCTGTATAATTGTGAATTTATAGGTGAGTATTTCTTGATCATGTGGTATCGGTCTGATTCAGGAATGGCATCGTATGATTTATAGGATGACTTGAAGAATTTTTTAGAACATTATATAACCAGAATTATGCAGTGGTGGATGAAGTACACAAACCATGTACTTGAGTTAAAGTAGAGATACAGGAGTTAAAATAAGTGTCTCTTTAAATTGTCAAAAAAAAAACTATTGACCTTCAAATGTACTTAAGTATCCAAAGTACTATGATTTATTATGGCTATAATGTTCCTATTATCATTTTAGTCACAAGACTCTTTGTTTAATCAACTCAGTTTATGTGACTCGAATGTGATTCTCAGCACACTGATCTATTAATATAATGAAATTCATGAGTCAAACACTGATTGATATCTATTACAATTAGCATGAACCCAAAACCTTCTTTTCAACTACTTAAAAAAATCAAATAAAATCGTGCAAATAAAGCTACGGGTGTTGCGGCGAGTTCGAGTCAGGAGATTCTTCCATCATTTATTTCTCTCGAAATGTTTCCCTACTGTTGAACTCGACGCTGAACTGTAGGTTGGTTATAAGTAGTTTCCACCAAGCGGCAATCAAAACAAGTTCAAAACAGCGTGCGCTCGACACTGATTGGTTGCTTACTACGTGATTGACCGGTTAAGTTTTACAATAATAAAGTACAATAACTTCAATTTACTTCATTACTGTCCACCACTAGAATCTTGATCATGATTCTTTTAGTCGTTTATCAGCTGTAATACGGCCGCTCTTTCCATCCTCTGTTTCTGTCAGCATCGGCATGACATCATCACCCAAATTACAACATGTGATGCAGGAAAATCACTGGCTGCCAGTTTCTAGCCATAACTGACCTGCTCTCATTCATACACCACTGTTTTTTTCTCACACTGTCTGTCTGTCTGTCTGTCTGTCTGTCTGTCTCTACAGAGCTCTAACGACTTTCTTGGTCTACAGAAAGTATTTTGTTATGTATGACTAACTTCAAGAGGAAGTAATTGCTGATTGTAACTGTTTACAGGGAATTATTTGTTTCACAGACATTCCATTTAAGATAAAAGTGATTTTATATAACAATACATGAAGGTAAGGTTGTAGTCAAGATAGAATTGTCCTGTCCAACACCAAGACGAAGGCAAGTCAAGCTTGGGGAGAAATAAAACTGAGAAATGAAGAGGGAACCAAATCCATCATAGTGAAGTTTCACTATAAGCCATTAACCATTTTTAATGAGGCAGGTTGCCCAAGACCAAGGTGAATCTGTTTGTGGACACCTGACCAGAAGATTGGTATGTGCTTTCTGACAATCCAATTCCACATTTAGTCCCTGTTTGCTGTTATATTAATCTTCACTCTTCTTGGAAGATGTTCCACTAGATTTTGGAGTGCGCTTGTGGAAATTCATGCTAACAAGGGTGTTAGTAATGTTAATGATGTAGGTAAGGTGAGGAGGCCTGGGGTGCAGTCAGCATTCACATTCATCCCAAAGGTTTTCAGTAGGGTTGAGGTAGGTACTCTATAGGATTTCCTCATGAACTTCTTCTCCAACCCAAAGCAGATCTTCATGGAGCTGGATTTGTGCACAAGGGTGGTATTGTCATGCTGGAACAGGTTTGGGTCTCCTTGTTCAGGTAAAGGTAAAATCCCACCTACTGTAGATACAGTGTATTTTTTAATGAATAATAAAATGTGAGAAATAAAGAGAAGAGAAATAAACCACATCGGAACAGTTTTCATAGGAAAATAATTAATTTCAGGTTGTAACAGTAGCTCTAAATTATTGCTTCAATAATTATTGTCTTGTAAAACCAAAAACCAAAAACATTTTTATCTTTACAACACACACACACACACACACACACACACACACACACACACACACACACACACACACTCTCTCTCTCTCTCTCTCTCCTGAACTGGAGGCTTGTCTGATGTGAGTGATGTCAATCACAATCACAATCACATTCCTATTAGCATATTAGGCCACACCCAGTACATTTCATTACATTTATATCTTGACTTGATTTTTCATCTAATCTTTTCTTGGATTTTCAATCGTGAATATTTTTGTGAATAAACCATCAAAGCTTTATTGTGTCATTATAATGTATTTTGTAATCGAAAAACAATAAATGTTTAAGTTTACACCCTTTCAGACAAAGGGACAGGCAGATGGCGTCCTCTGGGACAATACAGCACAGAATATATATTCAGAGGTGCTCGGGTTGCCAGATTGTAATTAAGTCCGCTAGACCATAAAAGTGATGTGAGGAAAAGGAAGAAGGAAGAAGAAGAGCATTTATTTGTCACATATACATTACAGCACAGTGAAACTTGTTCTTCGCATATCCCAGCTTGCTTAGAAGCTGGGGTTAGAGCGCAGGGTCGGCCATGATACGGCACCCTTGGAGCACAGAGGGTTAAGGGCCTTGCTCAAGGGCCCAGGAGTGCAGCTTGGCGATACCGGGGCTTGTCTGGTGAATAGGTTGTATTTTATTAAATTTTTATGTCTTTTGTCATGTTATTAGACAAATATTGATTCTGAACTGCTTCAGATGATATAGGTGGCACAGTTGCAGTGGTCGTGTAGAGGTTTGGAGTCTTAACTGGGTTTCTTGCTTTAGTAAAATGGTCTTCGCCCCTTCATGTGTGAAATAACTCTCTCTCTCTGTAATGCCACGCGTTGTTATATTGCGTTTTTGTATTGTATTGATGGTTTCTATAACCGTGGTATTAAGAGGTGGATTACGTCGGGTACGTCCCCACTGAAGGCCCCGGTACCAAATGCACTGATACAAACAGATGTGTAAATAATAGTTTTAGAATTTTTTGAAATTATAATTACAGCCAGATGTAAAAAGTACAACATACAGGTCAGCTGTTTCTCTTTATTTAAACCCCAATATTATTTTATTGTTATATATATTCATAAGAAAATATGTGAAAATGACCAAAGATATGGTTTTTTTTTTGTTTTTACCAAAAAACAATTGTGTAAAACACATTTGGAGGATTTGGTGTATTTAAATGTAGACAAACTGTGGCAGAGCATCTATTTGTACCACCAATTTGTATACTGTGTCATTTTTTGTTTTTTTTGTTTTTGTGAGCTTAATTTCCCGCAGGCCTGCAGACAATCCAGAGAACGGGAAGACTGTCACGACGCTTTGGAGCCGATGGTGCAGCGATTCTCCTGCGATTACATTAAAACTCATGAAGACCACGCAGTCAGTTCCTTCCTGGCTACGATTTGAATTTATCTGTTAAAGCTTTCATTGTGTTCTCAGGCTATTCACTTATACACAATTGTGTTAACAGTGTGGATGAAAGAAAGAAACACAGAGGGGGAGAGAGAGAGAGAGAGAGAGAGAGAGAGTTGGAATAGAAATCAAGGTAATTTTTAAATTCAGCAAAATGCAAATGTCAAGACCACGAAGTCTGCATTTCTTAAGATGTCAAAGAAGTTGAGTTTTTTATTCCAATATTTCTGAACCATATAATTCAATTCAATTCAGCTCAGTTTAATTTGTATGGCACCTTTAACAATGGCCATCGTCCCAAAGCAGATTTAAAGACATAAAGAGGTTATAAAATGTGAATTTATATGTTTAGTCCCTATAAGTTTTATCCCTAATGAGCGAGCTGTGGCAAGGAAAAACTCCATCCTCATCTTTGTGGAAACAAAAGTCCATTCATTACAGTTCCATTATTGCTAAGACGTACTGTTCAGTCATGGGCGTTTAAATGCAGAACTAAATTGCAGTCCTGATCCATTGTAGCAGACGGTTTATATTAATTACAGTCCAAATCCATCCACATGGTTCTTGAGTTCCCCAGTAATTTCAATTCAATTCATTTATTTGTATAGCGCTTTTAACAATGAATATTGTCTCAAAGCAGCTTTACACAGATAATGTGGTGATAATAAATGAATATGTTCTTTATAAGTGTAAGTTTGTCCCTGATGAGCAAGCCGGTGGTGACTGTGGCAAGGAAAAACTCCCTGAGATGGCATAAGGAAGAAACCTTGCGAGGAACCAGACTCAAGATGAAACCCGTCCTCATCTGGGTTGCACCGAATGTCCATTTATTACAGATAAACGATGTTGTGGGGTGCAGTGATGGTGATCACAAGCAAACTGTAGTCCTGAGTCAGTGTAGCAGATTGTTGACATTAACTACAGTCCAAATCCATCCGTCCTCGAAGCTCCCGTTCTTACTCCGGAATTTCATGGAACCACCCAAGGCGTTGATGAGAAACCACCCCCAGCTGAGAGGCAGGAACTGTGGTCACTGGAACCTCAGGAGCATGTTTAACTCGACTGAGAGATTTGCTCCAGTGGCGATGTTTCATGGGTGACTCTGTGCTCTGGGGTATGAGATATGTACATTTGGGAATGTAGTAACTCTGATCACAACTCTGGGCTACCAAATCAAAATGTTTTGGGTTCAAGCCCTATGACATCAGAGTTGCCACTCTTGGGCCCTTAAGCATGGCCCTTAAACCTCTGTGCTCCAGGAGTGCTGTATCATGGCCGACCCTGTGCTCTGTCCCCAGTTCTAAACAAGAGAGTATATCTGACAAGACTGTGTCATAGTTTATATGTGATCATTAAAAACCTCATTTTTACTTTCTTCTACGTTCTAAAAGTTGCGCATGCGCGGCTAACACCAGGTGAACATCGGGACTATCCACAGAAAAGGAGTCCACAGAAAAGAAGGAAAAGAAAAGAAGGGTTTCTTCGTGGTGTATCTGGCAACCCGTTACAGAGCTGTCGAGCTCCAGCTCTTCACAGGAGGGAGATTCTCCATCGCGCCCCGTTTTAAACCTTCAGCATCCTTCAGCATCTTCTGATCCTCATCCTTCCTTGTCGGTTTGCTGAAAGCTCAGGCTTTGCTGCTGGTTGATCTCCTGTCGCTGTTCTTGTGTCTCTCTCTTCCATGGCGAGGCTGAAATTAAAGGCACAGAGCTCCATGGATTCATGAGCGCAGCTCTGGAGAAGGTAAGACACTGCAGCGGCTTTCGTTCAGGCCGCATGCTGATGCGGAGCTTTTTCAGCTGGAATGGTGGTTTTTTTGAGGCTTCCTTCAAGCTCGAACCCTGCACCATCGTATCATAATGATGTTCCAGTGTGAGCTCCTGGTCATTAAACACACCCTCATTATTATTATTATTATTATTATTATTATTATTATTATGACAGTGATTTTCTTTTATTTTGTATTTCTGTCATTTTTAATTCAACAGACATAACAACCAGTTTCCATCATCCCAAATCTTTTTTTTTTTACGTTATATTTTAATGACAGATCAATTCAAATGTATCCTTATTACGCATGCGCACATTTGCATGATTATAATCCCCCAGCCCAGAGATCAAGCCTCGTTATTACTTTATTACTTTATCATTATTATTAGCTTTTTGTCTTATGTTGGCTCCCTCAAGCAATTTTTTAAAATATAAATATGCCACTTTTTATAATAATAAATCATAATAAATGCATTCATAATGAATATTAATAAATAATAAATTCAACAATGAACATGAAGCATATTTGTTAATGGTCATATTCTTTGCTATATGCTTCTAAATAGGAATTTTAATGCTTCATTTGAATAAATCGGTGGAAATAAAAGAAAAAAAAAAACACTGATTTATAATAAGTAAAGGAAATTTACTTAAAGATTTATGTATTTTCATAATAACCCATAAAGATACAGACGTATAAATAAGGACTCGAGCTTTTCAGGGCTGTATGACTTCAAGAAATTACTCCAAATGGACGGAGTTTAAAGCCTTTATCCCAGTTTCCAAGCTGTGAATGCGGACGGACTTAAGTTCACTTAGGGAGGTGTACTGTATCTACTGCAGGAGAGGAAGCTGTTAAGGAGAGCTTAGTGGTTAAAGCATTGGGTTTTTGTGAGTTCATATCTCAGCCACACCAAGCTGCCACTCCTGGGCCCCTGAGCAAGGCCCTTAACCCCATATCTGCTCAGTTGAATGCATTTAATAAATGTAAGTCGCTCTGGATAAGTGCGTCTGCCGAATGCGATAAATGTAAATGTTTGGTTCGATCTAACGATTCGGACTGAAACATCCTCTAGCAATATGCTGAACATCTTGACCCGATTCTCAACCCTGTCAAGAAAACTTTTTTGAAGCTAGTTTTGTCAGAGGATGGAGACAGACATTTGGTGCTATAGAACTATAGACCTTGATAAAATGGTGAGTACTGGACATGATGTACGTAACACGAAGGCTGTTGGCGTTAAGAGGCCACTCTGTGTAGCTGGGGATGGTTTCACATCAACGGCCTGGAGATCCATAAAATTATGGAGTACAAATAGAGCTATGAGGATGGATTTTAAATGTTCTTAATGTCAACCGTCTGCTACACTGACTCAAGACTACAGTTTGCATTTTATCACCATCACTGTACCCCACAACATCGAACACAAGGATGGGTTCCCTCTTGAGTGTGGTTCCTCTCAAGGTTTCTTCCTTATGCCATCTCAGGGAGTTTTTTCTTGCCACAGTGGCCACTGGCTCACTAATTAGGGACAATCTTACACTTATAAAGAACAACCTTATTCCTTCTTTCTTACCACATTATCTGTGTAAAGCTGCTTTAAAACCAATGTCCATTGTTAATAGTGCAATAAAAATAAATGGAATTGAATTGTTGGTCAGAGTGACACTTCTGTGTCCTGTGTGATGAGTGAAGCATTTAATAAGGCCACTGAAAACATGCCAGAAAACAGCACATCTGTTTCCATCGGCGATACGCAGTCATGTCAGGTTTTTAACCACACACCCAGAACAGCTGATGCCTCACGATGTGAGCTGCAAGTGTGCCATTGCCAAGTCACTCTAGTGCAGTTGTTACAACACACAGGGATTCACTTTCACGTAGCGTAAAACACCTTACAGTCCATCAGAAACTCATTTTGCCAGCTCTGGTGTACTTGGTGCTTTGCACCCTTGAATATTAGGGCTATACTACGAAGGCTACACAACTTCTAGCAATTAAGGGAAGACAAGATATGGTACACTATATGCACAAAAACTTTCCAGGCAGATGTTGTTCTTCTAGAAACTATTAATCGGAGGCACATAATTGTATATTAGGTCTTTGGATGCTTTAGAATGAAATTTCCCCTTTACTTGAACTGAGACCCATGACAATGCCCCTGTGCACAAAGCTAGCTCCATGAAGATCTGCTTTACATGGGTTGGAGTGGAAGATCTCTAAATATTGAACCCTAGTGAACACCTTTGAGATGAATTGGAAAACTAACCCCCCCTCACCTCATCTACATCAGTTCCTGACTTTACTAACACCCTTGTGGATGAATGAGCACAAATCTCCACAAGCACACTCCAAAAATCTAGTGAAACATCTTCCCAGAAGAATGGAGGGTAGTATAAGAACAAATAGGGACTAAATGTACACAAACTTTTGTCGATATAGAATATATCTATGGCAGTATAATTTGGTAAATTCTACCTAAGTCTGTTACTGATGCTGTTGACATTTGGTTCTAGTTTTTTGCTACAAAGGTAGAAATCATTGTTTCAGAAAAAGAGATATGAAGTAAAGAGTTATTGAAAAATATTGAAGATACATTTAAGCTATCTAATAAATGTCATTTGATTGATTAAATAACAAGAAAGATTTCCACACAATCTAGATCTAAATTCATTAATTAAATAAAAAACAACACCTGAGCAGTTCAGGTTTAAGGGCCTTGCCCAAGGGCCAAAAAGTGGCAGCTTGGTGTGCTGGGATTTAAACACTCGGTCAAAAGTCGAACCAGAAGTCCAAACTTAACCACTGAGCTACCACTTCCCGATCATCAGGTGCATTAGGTTAAAAAGTTAATTCATTAACTCTAAAAAGTTCATTTATTGGCTATTTCAGTATATTTTAAAACAGCAACGTTAGGAGATGGGATACATCTTCTAAGCATGAAACATTTTTAGTCAAAATGTCCTAAAATTCTGAAATGACCCAAACAATATGCAGTAAAAATTAATCGTGTAGATATTCACAATGCTGGTTTTATTAAAACCTTTCTTTTATAATTTTGTAAACAAATATTGATAATGAATTTTTTTTTTTAAGGATAAACAAAAAATTGGTTTTCTAGACCAAACAGCCTCAGTTATACCTTTAAATAAAGAATAAAGATGATATAATGTGCCATTATAACTCATTAAAAGCTACACCATTGGACATTAAGCAGTAGTGTGAAACAATGAAAAATCCTTTAACAATTCAGCAAACAAAAAATGTCATTGTGGAATAAATGCTTTTGATTTTACATCCATAAAGCTACAGGATTAGGGTTGGAATTTTACTGACATAGGTTTTGTACTGTATTTTATTTTGAGAATTATGCCACAGCACTGTGAAAAATTTGTTGAAAAAAATCTGACTGGTCAGAAGGTGTTGAATAATTTAACAGCAACTCTGACATTACTTTCAGCCACAAGCTTTATATTAATGCTCTTTTTTTCTGATATGTTGTTTTTTTTCCTTGTGACACTCAACACATACTAATTAAAATGCATGTAGTTGTACCCAAAAAAGCAGAGGTGAAAAGATTAATAATAATAGGTACTGTTATTTCAAGTGAACATACCGGTCTAAAAATCTACTAAAGTTAAAGTAAAAAGTCGCTCATTTAAAATTTTACTTAAATTATTTTTTAAATAGGTGTACGTGGGATTCCAGTGTAGTTCAAAAAGGACAAGGGGATATAAAACTTAAACTCCAGTGGATATAAAACTTAAACTAGTTGTCTTTAATTGAAGGAACACTTTTTCAAATTAAAGTGCAATAACAAAAAAAACCACTACAGTTCATGTCTTGAGTCTAATGTGAGTTATGCATTTTTGCAGGGAAAATTTACAATGAGTTATAATGTCACTTATGATAATGAGAGAAATTGATTCAGAATTTAGAGAGTAAGCACACGCATTGAACAGCTTTCGATTGGACGGCATTTCGCTTTAAGCTTGGTCTGTATCACTGGCGTCTGTCTTGTCTTGAGTTTAGCGTGTTTATTTTTTTACTCAGTAACGGATATGATTTAAAATGTAGTTACGTACAATACTGTAAACAAAACAAACTTAAGTAAAAATTGACAGATTTATGAACTACTTTAAAAAGTAGAAGTACACATAAAAACCTCTGCCAAATATTCTCCAAAGAGTCTTCACTGTGAGCGTTTTTGTAACATTCTGGGCCGAAGCTGTGAAAAAAACAAAAAACTTTTTGATCTGGTTATTAAGTAGGCTAGTCATGTTTGTAGCGGAAGGCTTTGGGCATCACTTTGGGTAACAGTAATTCTGGAGAAACAAGACAGAAATAACCCAGGCTGCTTGAAGAATGAGGCATCGATGAGAAAATGTAGTGTAATGTCAACACTAAATTACGGTTTCTCTCAGTTGCTTTGGAGCGTTTCTCGAATCATCCTTAATATTTGCAAATCAATACGTGCATTTCTCGAAACATTGTGTACAAGCAGCACAACACATTGGATTCCTTGCAAAAGCCTGTACTTTTCTCAAAATCCAAAAGGAAGTATTTGTGTCAATGAACATCTCATTCACATCAGAAAGTTCCTTCGTCATTGTTCACAAACAAGATCTTCATATATTTAAACAAGATTTTTTATATATAAACTATGGTTTGGATCACAGTGACTGAAAATGCACAAAATTTTACTTCCTTCTGTTTGGCATCTATGAATTTCAGCAGCACAGATTCATTTATATGATTGCATATTTGATTTATATTGCTTGTAACAAACCGATCAGGATACACACTTTTACTTTACTGTACAAATGTTCGTTTGTTTCTTATTTGTTCATCCATTTTTTTTTTAAATTTATACTTCTGTGTTTTGCTCTGTGTGTATTCACTCTCAAACTGAAGGCTCACAAGATTCACCTTTGACCTGTTTTAGAGAACTGGTTGATTATTGGTTGATCTGATGCCGTACACTCGCCTTCATTAGCGACATTCAAGAGCTGCACAATTCATCAATTATTATTATATACATTTATTATTAATAGAAATTTAAGCTTCACACATTCTGACAACTGACTTAACAATTTTGCATTCAATGACTTTTACGATGAACTGATGCTGAGATGTTTTGGGGGTTAAGACTATTTAGGTAAAACCAGTATAATATATTTTGATCAACATAAACAACTGATAATGTAGGAAACAGCAAACACTTGTACACAATCAATTAAATGAAAGTACCAAAGCATTCACAATTCGAACAAAGCAAAGAGAATTATGACGCGCACAAGTGACGAGATGATGTGGACGTCGAATAAGTAGTTTTGACAATTTCATTTCTGATCTGAGAAACACTCCGAACCAAACTGAGAAAAACTGTAACGTTATTAAACTCGTAGATTTTTATTTCAGTTGTCTTGGTGTTAAAGTGCATATTCTTTCTGTGTTTTTGGTGTTTAAAAGAAAGTTTTGACCTCTTTCCATTTTATCGGCGTCACCAGACACTGAATCAGAGCATGTCCGGCTTCAATTGGGAACTAGCGCCCCCTGCCAGATAGGTATATACTGTAAAGTTTATACAAGTGTAAATGACTCTGTTTTGCTTAATGATATACTGTAATTTGTAAAATGATTAACAAATGACAGTATACTACCCATACTGATCACCATTCTTTAAGACTCCTGTAGGCTAGGCCATGTCTCAACTTACGATATTTTCAAGTTACGATGGTGACATTGTAACGCATCTCAGGGACTACCTGTGCAATCATTTTCGATCTGTGTCACGCTATGCTGTTATGACAACAAAGTGTTGTAAGAAGTCTCAATTGAACTGGAAATTAAACTGCACATTTAAAATGTGAATCTGAACTGGCAACCCTGCAGGAATCCGTGGCATCAATCTGGCAACCCCGTGTTCTGGTGTCGATCGAGTTTTTTCTGTCTTATCCCCCTGGCTGCAGTAAGATGGGCTCGAGCTTCAGGAGCGAGGAGATGTGCCTGGCACAGCTCTTCCTGCAGTCCGCTTCGGCATACGACTGCATCAGCGAGCTCGGGGAAATGGGCCTCGTCCAGTTCCGAGATGTGAGTGCAAACTTTCTTCTTCCTTCATCTACCAGGGTGTGATTTTTTTTTTAATACAAATGCATCTTCAGATCTAGAATTTTGTGCATAATTTATGCAAATTGTTGCACTCAGGATTGTTGTGGGAATGTTTTGCATTGTGGGATTCTGTCAAGCAACCAGTTTGTTCGTGCCCCATCAATTGATCAGTAGAACGTGGCACAAATTTGTTTGAAAGCCTGTGTTTTCTAGGATGCCTGTGGTGCTTTGGCACAGATTAATACCCTTCTATGGTTTCTGTGTAGGTCACAGTGTGTGTGTGTGTGTGTGTGTGTGTGTGTGTGTGTGTGTGTGTGTTCTCAGTTTCCCCAGTCCTTACACACTTTCATTCAGAGTGAATAAGCATCTCATATATCATGGCTATCAGTCCATCTTTGCATAGATTCCTATTTTCAAAGCGAATATCTTTTATCTTTTTTTTTATTTTCATCAGGATCCAGTTTAATCGCTCGTCTAAATGTGTAATGCAGTTGAGATGTAACCATAGCAACGATCCCAAATACTGTTTTGAGGCCAGGCTTTGTTGTTGTTGTTTCCCTCTCTGAACAGAAAGGTGTTCATGTTTTAAATAAAGGCAAGAACATGAAGAGAACAAGGCTACACCCTCTTACTATGGTACCATAGCAACAGTCATATATGCTTGGCTATGAATGTGTTGAAAGTTAGCTAAATGTTGATGTTGATTTGGATGTTGGTAAGAGGGGTCCTTTAGGACTGAATATAGATTTTTCCTATGGGAATAATCTATATTTAGCAATCGCTTCCACTGTTGTAGACGTATACATTTGCCTGCCAGACTGCACGCTTTCGTGTAAGGTTTATTTTGTCACAAAATGCGAAAAATACCTACGTCCTTTTATTTAACTGACATGACTTGACCGCTGATCGCCCATGTATATTTGTCCTTTTTGTCTGTCTGTCTGTCTATCTGGCTGTTCATCTCTCTATTTATCAATCTATTTACCTGTACCTCTACTTATGTCTATCTATCTATCTGTCTGTCTGTCTGACTTTTTATTTATCAGTCTATCTACCCTTTGTCTATCTATATGTCTGTCTGTCTGCCTGTCTTTTTATTTATCAATCAGTCTGTCTATCCTGTAGTCTTTCTATCTATCTATCTATCTATCTATCTATCTATCTATCTATCTATCTATCTATCTATCTGTCTGTCTGTCTGTCTGTCTGTCTATCTATCTATCTATCTATCTATCTATCTATCTATCTATCTATCTATCTATCTA
>JAAIIK010000074.1:811637-869502 GCA_014706435.1 Silurus glanis | reverse complement strand
CTCTCTCTCTCTCTCTCTCTCTCTCTCTCTCTCTCTCTCTCTCTCTCTCTCTCTCTCTCTTAATCTCTCCATATCTCTCTCCCTCTCTTCATCTCTCTCTGCAGGGTGGAGTTTCAGAATAAATTCTACAGCGGCACAGGCGTCAAATTCGCCCCGTTTGACTTTTCCCTTCTCCCCTCAGTCTTCGAGCAGGAAGGATTACTGTGACAGGAACACTTTGCTTTTTTCAGCTCGTCCATCACGACGCCGTCGTTCACAGACCTCCTCGATACAGACCTCAGCTTGGCCTGGAGTCTAGAGAGCGCCGGAGCACTTCATCCCCTTTCCTTAACACCTTTTAAATCCCATACGAGCCGATTCATGCCGTCTATCAGCCGTATATCAACACTGGTTCCCTCTGCCACCGCCGTCTGTTTTATTTCTCTTTAGACAACAACCTCGGATTCATCACCGTTTTTCAGTTCTGTCATATCAGAGTTTAAAAGTGCCATCGAGTATTTTGCAATAGACAGTTTTATAGCTGCCACATGCACACACACACACACACACACACACACACACACACACACACGTACAGCATCCAGAAAAACTTTTGTAAAAAAAAAACAAAAATTCATACAGCATCGAGTGTATAGAGTTCACTTCCTGTTTAAACTCATCATCTGTAAAGCCAATGGCGGATTTGTCTTCTTTTTTTTTTTTTTTTTTTTTTTTTGCTGTAAAGAAACTAGTCTTTATAAATGTGATATGACGACTGTTCTCACACTGTTTTTTGCTAGTCACAGTTTCAGATTTATCTCATTGTTGAATTTATGTACAATTTACTACTGACAGGAATATAATCTACAGTTGTCATCCATTTAGTGAACCTTTTCATTCATTGACTACACTATTAACACGTACTTTCGCAAAAAATAATAAAAATAAACGTTCCTCATGGCTGGATGGATTTCTCACTCTTACACATTTCTGGTTCTTTTAGCATTATATAACAACGGTGTATTTTACTTACACGGTATTATATATTTTGAAAAGTGTCTGCATTTATGTTCAACGTTCAGGGTTTTACAAACTTTTGGAAATGCAGGACACATCAAAAATTCTTTTTTTGCTGTAGAGATTGAAATTAGTCATAAATGGGACATGGTTACTGTTCTCACACTGTTTTTGCTAGCCACAGTTGCAGATTTAAAAATTAGACTCAGAATCTCATTGTTGAATTTATGTACAATGTACTACTGACAGGAATGTAACTATCTACTGTTGTCGTCCATACATTCAGTGAACTTTACATTCGTTGACTACACTATTAAAGTGTACCCCCCCCCCAAAAAAACAACAAAAAAACAACAACCCTAAAATTAAGTACACAATGGTATACTTTACTTATACAGTATTATACAATAATCAGGCGTAACATTATGACATTATAACATTATGAGCGGTGAAATGAATATCACTGATTATCTCTTCATCATGGCACCTGTTAGTGGGTGCCTGTTATTAGGCAGCAAGTGAACATTTTTCCTCAAATTTGACGTGTTGGAAGCAGGAAAAATGGGCGAGCGTTCGGATTTCAACGAGTTTGACAAGGACCAAATTGTGATGGCTTTAGAGCATTCATGTGACCTAAACAACATACTGTACACAAAATATATTTTTGTCAATGAATATGTATTCAATTATTCCCAATAGTCTATTCTCCTCATTTCATAGCTTTTCTCTCAGTCATAAATTGTCTGTATCAGGGATGTGTATCTCAATATGTCACAATTTGGTCTTTGTCAAACTCGCTCAAATCCTTACGCTCGCCCATTTTTCCTACTTCTAACACATCAACTTTGAGGACAAGATGTTCACTTGCTGAATAATAAATTCCACCCGCTAACAGGTGCCATGAATAGATAATCAGTGTTATTCACTTCACCTGTTATAAAGTTATAATGTCATGATATTATGCCTGATTGGTGAAGTTTAATACTGTACAATACTAGTACATATAGAATATTTTGTAAGCATTTTAAGTGTATTTAACACTTAAAATGAATTGATAACATTTGAAAAACATTAAAGTAAACATTTAAATGGTACATCTGTTGTTATTTTGTGAAGCAGGAATAAATTTAGCTGAGATTGGAGTAGCTGTACTGCTTTATTCCCTTAAAACAGAGCTCATACTTCCATCCTACACAGTATACAGACGAGGAATATGGCAATCACATTCACGTACTCTCGTGGCGTACTACTTAGTACTCTAGTATGCATTTGGATACCAGTGTCGTCATTACGGGCGAATCCATTCGTGTTTTTTTTTTTTTAACTGTACCGATTCGTTACACGCCGTAGGTTTAAATGTGTAAAAAGCGATTATCATTTTCTCAATTCCAGATAATATGATAATAATAAAAAACGATTGTGTTTAAATATTTTTTTCTACGTTATTGTAATTCCTGGGAATGGATTCATCCTATCGCCATTTTCGCGCATGCGCACTAGGTTTGGTAGCCCGCAAAAAACGCGAGTCCACGAAATGGCGTCCGCAGCAGGTAATTCAAATTCTTTGCATCGAAAAGAAACATTTTTTACCAATATATTTCTTCATACAAGGTCATTTTTGTTTACAGTCACTGCACGCGTGATTAAATGAAATTATTATTAATACCACTGATATAATTTGCGTTTATCTTTATTTGCATCACTTAGCCATGCTAAGCGGTTTGCGGTGGGTTCAATCCCAAATGGCTCCGTTCTTGGTACACTTGTGCACTATGTGGAATCTAAAACAGCGTGGGTGACGCACTATTTAGGGGACGCTATGCATGAATTTGGGACTCGGCCCTTTTGTATTGGACCGGTTGCTTAGCAAGGTTGTATTATAATAGCTGGAGATGGAGGTAGAGCGTTAGCTAGCTATGTGGGTTCATTTTGGCGAGATTTATTTGGTATAAATGGTTAAAAAAAAAATACTAATCTTTAATTATACATTATGAAAAGAAAGAAAGAAATAGGTTCGCTAGATAAATCGGTTAACAGGTCACGTGGTTCAGCGGGCCTTGGGTTTGGGTGGTAGTGAGGCAGATTAGGATTTTGATTTGTGCTTTAATATAATTAATATTTTGCTTAAATATAAAAAAAATATATAATTGACTATACTGAGTAGCTTGTAAGTATTTGTGGGGTGTGTTGTATTTCCCAGTACGTCTCTGGAATCGGATTTTTCTTTGTGCTCTCGAACAAATCAATATTGGAGCTTTGGATGTGAAAAATTATGTATTTATTTATTTATTAGGTTTAGTTAACATGGACTTATTCGTAATTTACAGGACACAGAGACTTGTCCAAATTTTATATTTATTTATTTATTTTTTTTTTTTTGACTTTTTTTTTATTTATTAAAAAAAAAAAAATCACAATATAGACAACCATTGTATCTCAAAAGGTACGTCATATAATAGTAAAAAAAATATATATTTAATGTGTGGGAAGAATCTGAAAAAAAAGAGAGGATTGTCTCTCTGTAAACATATTCAAAATACGCCTAATGTGGAAAGTGTAGAAAATATTTTGCAAAGAATTTCTCCTTAAAGTTGAACAGAATATCATTTATATTTTTTATTGTTAATTAACAAGGATTTATTTAAATGGCTTCCTCTCTATTAATAATAATTCACACTCAGGAGTACCTCTTGGTATACAAATTGTGTTTTATGGATATGTTTACGTGTGTGTGTGTGTAAGAAGATGATGACTAATTACGATCTCTTGGGGCAAATAAAACAAAAGTGACATCAGACCAAAATTGTAAAGACAAATCACAGCAGTTTTCCTCATGTACAAAAACAAAAAAAAAAAATTCATTTTTGTCAAGTCTGGCTGTATATTTCAGCTGTATATAAGCTGCCATCTTGAATCTCCTGCATCACCTTTATTCAAAGGACCACTGATGTGTGTGTCTCTGGATATTTGAGATCACTTCATGATGAAGGATATGACATCAGTACACACCAATGCATAGGTTTGCAAAGAAGCTGCCAGGCAACCAGTGCTGAAAGAAAGGCATTGATTGATTTTTCTGTACTTGCAGCTCTGTCTGTAATACCGTATCGCTATAGTAACAGCTTGGCCAGACGTATTCACCAGGTTCTTTTATTTCAAGCGGCTTCGATATCAACTTAACTTCATTCAAGCTTAATAAAACTTCATTCAACAGCAAGAGTAAACATTAAACATAACAGAGATACGGTGCGATAAATTCGAGGTTGAAATGTAAGTAATATGAAGATGTAGTTTCTTTGTTGTAATGAGACGTTTCAGAAAGAAGTCTCCAGTACCAGCAGTCATTTTTATGTAATAAGAGAAGAATTGGTGGCTTCTGGTTTCTTGATGGATTTATTTTCATTTTTGAAGGATAATCTCTGATGGTGCTTAAGAAATGAAAAACTTTGTCATGTAACTTGTCGTGGTCTTTGTTCTTAACGTCTTAGAAATAAACACAATTTTGTTTAAAAATGGCATTTTAATTTATTCGGTAAACCATTTTCAAATGAGCTTCAGAGTTGTTGGATCAGCGCTTTTAAATGTTTGTTGCAAATTACATTTAAATAATTCAGATGACGAATTGTTTGTCGCTTTGGGTCTTTGGACTCTTTGTTATTGGTGGAAATCTTTTGCAAAGAAAACTGTTTCAATTTTTTTTCCTGTTCCTGCAGATTACAACAGTTATGGACAAGCTGGAGGCCAGCAAGGGTTAGAATTTTTCTGTTTAAATTCACATATTTTGCAGATCACATTTTCCACGTGCTCATATTGTGGTGTTCTGCGTGTTGTACAGTTTGCATGATTTGTCTGCAGTCATGAGATGCTGCTAAATTTTTGGTTTCCTTGTGCAGTAGTTTTGTTAACGTGTGTTTGCTCGCCCAGGTATGGCTCCTATGCTGCCCAGCCTGCTCAGGCCTATCAGCAAGGTACCCAGGTAAATCATCAGACTGCTCTGTGGTCAAGTTTATGGGAGACAAAACAAACAGCTACATGACGAGAAAACAAAAATCAATTGCTCATAAGTCTCTTGGATCTGATTTGATCTCTTTGCAAAGTAAAAGCATCTCTGTAGTAACTGATTTCTAACGTGTGTTCTTTGTTGATTTGTTGGTTTAGCAGTCATATGGTCAGCAACAGGGCTACAGCTCCTACACACAGCCTGCTGATTCAGCTTACTCTCAGAGCAGTAGCTCCTCTGGAGGGTACAGCCAGCAGGCTTATGGGTCTTCATACGGGCAACAACCACCAGCCAGCGGTGAGGGACTTTATAATGCTCATTTAACTTATTCAACTTTGTTTTCTGTTTAGATAATGTTGATTATCAGGGGAGGTTAAATTGGGGGGGGGGGGGGGGAATAAAGAAATCTACAGTATGGAACAGTGATTGTGTAGAAACCCTGAATATTACTATTGTATTTTAACTCCAAGCCTTTTTCTGTCTATAGGAGGATATAACGCTACTCCGGCTGCCCCTCAGGGGTACTCCCAGCCTGTCCAGGGTTATGGAGGCAGCAGTTACGATGCATCCTCTGCTTCCTCCAGCACCAATCAGGCCTCATATGGTGGCCAGGCTGCGTACGGATCCCAGCCTGCTTACACCGGTTATGGACAACAGGCCACTGCTTCTTCAGTTCCTCCCAGGTACTGCAACTATTCTTATGTTCTTTTTGTACTTAGCAGTGACAGAGAAAACCTTACCAAGTTTTGTTAAAGAAAAAAAAATCAGGTTTTGAATAAGACATCAATAAGTCATCTATTGTAGCCCAACTTCAATAAGAACTTGTTTTGTTGTGAACGATTTGAGCTACATCTCTTTATTCTTGGTCAGTTACAGCTCTGGCAGTCAGCAGACTCCAGGATACGAACAAAACTCTTATTCCCAGCAACAGCAGGGCGGCTATCAGAGCCAGCAGGGTGGCTATGGGCAGCAGAGCTCCTACAGCCAGCAGGGCGGATACCAGCAGCAGGCGCCGCCCCCGCAGCAACCTCCACCTTCCAGCTACCCGCCACCCTCAGGGTCATACGGCCAGCCGCCTGCCAGTCAGTACGGGCAGCAAGGCAGCAGTGGAGGTGCTTATGGACAAAACAACTACAAACCACCCAGTCAATATGGTAGGGTGGGACATGCACAGAGGTGGTTTCAGCTTCAATCAGCTGCAGCCACAAAGCCTCAGGATAATCATAGTGATGGATGTTTCTTTTCTTTTTGTTCAGGTAATTACAGGCCGGACCACCAGAACAGCAGTTACTCGGAATCCGGTGGTTACGGCGGTGGAATGGGAGGGGGGGAGAACCGCGGGCGTGGCAGAGGGGGGTTCGACCGGGGCATGATGAGAGGAGGAATGCGTGGGGGAATGAACCGTGGAGGCATGGGGTAAGTGTGTGTGTGCGTGTGAGCCACAATCACTTTCATCCCCTAATGCAGGAGCTGTGAACGGCCATGAAGGGGCTGAGGGCTATGCTAAATACACCCCCGACATGTTTTCTATTTAAATTCAGTGTGCTGAGTTGATTAATTCAGGGCGAGGAATTACCAGAACACAGGTCAAAGCTTACTGTCAGTAACTGTTATACAGATGTGTTGAAGTAATTAATAACTCTTATAATAAAGTTGGGTATGAAAAAGGAAAGTATTGCAGAACTAAATAGCTCTCAGCCCTTAGCCACATGGCCGAAGGTAAGAGGTTGAGGTGTTATTTCGTGGAAAACTGGTCAAAAATCCTTTCCACATCAAGTCTGTAAACAGAAACCTGGATAGATTTGGCTTTGGTTTGCCACAGTATGAATTAACAATATGGAGTAAATGAGTTAATAATCAGGATTTACTGATTTTTCCTTTTTACCAGGGAGTCATGGTTGTAACTTTGAGGTACTTTATCAATGTTTTAAATCACGCTATTATTTTTTCACTATGTATTTTGGAGCATTCTGCAATTGGCCACATAATTAATTAATTAGCTACAGAAGTGCTGCAAAGTACAGCTTCCAATTGTGAGGGTTTTCATGAATGTCATGTTTTTGCAAAAACAGAATCGCATGTCTCAAACTATTGACGTTCTTAATAGTTTTTAAAACTAATAAATTAAGATAAAACCTTTTTATTCATTCTGTTTTTTAACAAAAAACAATTTACATATCTTTTTTATTCTCCTCCAGATTAAGGGTGTATAATGGTCTTGGTCTTGGTGGGCAAATCTGACCTTTTTTTTTCTTGTTTTTCCTCAAAAGTGTGGAAAAGTTTTTTTTTTTTTTTTTTTTTTGGTTTTTTTTTGTTTGTTTTTTTTTCTTCTTCCCCACCAGTGTTTTTTTTTTTTTGTTTTTTTTTCCTCAAAGGTTTTCCTGATAATCCAGTGATGAACAGGTGGTATTTAAATTATGAAAGTGAATGCAGTGTTTCAAATCCTGACTCACTTCCTGGTTACTGGGTTGCCAACTTTGTTTATAAAATAAAATGGCAATGTTTCTAATGGTAATGTTGAAAAGTGACATTTCGCTTTGGAAAAATTGATGTCGGGTTTCTAAAAGGTTTAAATGGAGTGTTACTATTTACACAAGTGTTATACACTGAAGTGTTTGCCTCAAGTAGTTTTTTGTGTAAAACATGACAAAATGGGTATGTTTAATACTTATGAGGGTAATGCAAAAATATCAAACCAGCAATTAAGTACCACTCTGCACCAATAGCATTGGAATAATAATAATAATAAAAATAATAAAAAGACTGTCATTCAAATTTAGAAAATCAGAATGCTTGCTCTTGGGTAGGAGCTTGTTCTACTTTCTTTTAGGTGGTGTTTGTTGTACAATTTGCCCAAATACACTGCATCCATTTTCTTTTCTTTTTTTATTTTTTAAGTTCCCTTAATGAGTTCTGGGAAAATAATTCTCAAAAAAATTATTCATATGGTTATTGCAATGCTTGAATGAAATATGAGCAATTCTGCTTTAACATGCTTTGTCACATTTATACGCTGCAGGTAACAAAGTGAGAGCCATGTTAACACAGCAATACATTTACAGTACCGCTACTCAGTTCAGTGTGGCCCGGCAGCCTTTTCAAAAGGGGACATAAAGAGTTGGTGGCGTCATTTTAAAGCCGGAGAGATTCAAGTGTGGTTTTTACCCTCACAGGGGGATTGGAAAGAAACTTGTGTTATTTTGATAAACAATAAAAACTTAACTGTAATGCTCCAGTTGAATGTTTGATAGCATTTTTTTTACTTTGTATAATTATTTCTTAAACGTATGTGTAAAGGAACAGAATGGTGTGTATTTTTAAGTTTAAATGCTTTATCTGATTAATTTGACTGGAAGTGCATGTACCAGCTTTGTGTAAGCAGATTGTTTCAGATGCAGTCAGAAATGAAAATCTTTTCTGTTTGTAGTAGGTGTTTGATGGGACAAACAAAAAAAAAATACAATATCTAAATGCTGCCGAAAATATGCTTATGCAACTAATCGTAATGTTTTAAGTTATAGATGGTGCAACTGCAGCCTTTTTTCCTGTTGGAAAGGAAATGCAAGTGACCTCGTTATGAAAAAACGCTATCGAAGCCCCGAGGCCGTGTCCGCACTAATACGTTGTCGTTTGAGAACGCATATTTTTCTCTCCGTTTTGGCACTGAGCCACCGTTTTTAGTCAACGAAAACATAGCGTTTTGAAAAACGTTGTTTCGGGAAACAATGACATAATTTTAATCGTAAATAAACGCTTGGCGGAAATGACGCAGGTCAAAGCATTTCACGTTTCGCTCATGTTCAGTACAGGGATGTAAGCATTTTCAGACGTTTGTGTGCCATCTTTTGGGGAAATGAAAACGAAAGTACAGTCGTCCCTCGATTTATCACGGTTTGAATCTCGCGGTTCCACTTTATCGCGATTTTCAATTTGGACATAATCATTTTGTTTCGCGAATTTCAGTTCATTTAAAACGAGCAGCATTACAAGAAACCTTATGTTTCCGCTTGTTTGTTGGTTGTATTATCCTCTGAAGTAAAAAAAAAAAAAAAAAAGGGGGAGGGGGGGAGAGTTGAAGACATGCGTCTCCAGATTAAGCCAATGAAAATAAAGAATGCAGTGACGTGTATCTTTAATTCAGCCTCTTTTTTTTTTGACGTTTTAGGACTCTTCAACCAAAACTATGCATGGACTACACTACAGTACTGCGTCCATTTATTGCGGAAATTCGTTTTTCCCGGTCGGTTTTGGGACCGCAATGGACGCGGGACGACTGTAGTCTGAGTGTTGACTTGCACTTGCACCCATTTTCCTATTTTCTGAGAGCTCATGCAGGTTGACCACCTTCAAGGTCGCCTGTACTTTCGCACCAAATTCACTTGTGCTTTTAGATTTTGTCAGATGCAATCAACAAACAAATAATTGTATCAGATCGTTACATTTTCCCCATACGGTAACCAGCTGCTGGGCTGCATCTGAAACAATCAATTAATTTTTCTTATGTTGTGGAAATATATGTAGTTTTTTTTTAAATACACATCTGTGGTAGCTGTTTATTTGACCATTACAACTGTTCAGCCACAACCATGTAAAGTACTATACATCCTTTGAACACCCCCCTTCCCCCACTCCAAAACAAGTGTTGTAACTAGTCAGGGGGATGCTTAGAGCATATTTTGGGGGGGTGTGTAGAGCCAGACGTGTCCACTCTCCCCCATAACCACCCCTCCCATTTTGTGGTACTGAAGTGGCTGTTTAAAGGGAAAATCGCCTTCATATCTCCGCTTATTCCCCCAGCATCACTGGAGACAGAGGTGGCTTCATTAAGCCTGGTGGTAAGTTTTAACGAGAATTACCAGAGCATACACAAACTTGCTTTTGTTCCACCATTTTCATGGATATTTGATATTACAGAGGGGAAATATACCTTCTTTTTTTTTTTTGCCTTGCAATGCAAAGACACAAGTCTGCCGGCTAGAGTTTTATGGGTTTTTATGAACAATTATGTATTGGTTGACAATGGGGTTGGTTCAGTTTAACAACAGAAATATGGGTTTAAAAAAAAAAAAAAAAAAACTACGGACTCCTTCAAAGAGTTTTTCACATTTTAGGGTTTAATGGTAACTGACCATAAGTCACACAACAATGCCAGGGTTTACAGCAATTTCTCTGAAATTAAAGGTTCGGAGTCCAATTTGGGTTTGTGGTTTGGCACGTTTTTGCTATTCATGGCACACTTGCAGAAGCAGTTAGGTTCAGGTGTACAGGTTAATTTGAATAGATTCCTTCAATTAATTTCCCCACAAATTTTGAAGCACAAAGGTATCTTTGCTTCTCCCTTGTATTTATTTCTGAATGCTCAGAAGAGCAAGTGTGCCTGGGAAATCTTTACCTGGACTTGGTCATGTCACTGCACAGAAAGTGTAGGATGTAGACTAACTTGCTCTTTTTTTTCTTTCTTCCTCCCTCTGTCATCATATTTAATATCAGGACCAGATGCAGACATGGGTAAGTTAGAATTATTAAAAAAATTCTTTGTTGTACTAGATGTGCAGTGCACTATAATGTGCGCTTTAGTCGGAGCAATACAAGGTTTACGCGGATTTTAAAGTGTGTGTATGTCTGTTAGGTCGCCCAGAGGAGCAGGATGACTCTGAGAACAGCACCATTTACATCACAGGCCTAACTGAAAACGCAGCAATGGATGAAGTGGCTGAGTTCTTCAAGCAGAGCGGCATCATCAGGGTGAGGGAGTGCAACAGATACCATCAGAGCAAGAAAGGAATCTGTATATAACAATGGGAATCAGTATAAAAGACCAACTGTTAAGCAAATTCTTTAATGTTCTTCATTGAAATGGTGTGAATAGGAATTGGACCAGTTGCAAGAATGATTGTCAACGGCTTGGAAATTTACTGGTTTGTTAACCTGCTGTGTATGTTCTCTTCCAGATTAATAAACGTACTGGTCTCCCCGCTATAAACATCTATACAGACAAGGACACAGGCAAACCGAAGGGCGACGCCACCCTGTCCTATGAGGATCCGCCGGCCGCCAAGGCAGCAGTGGAATGGTTCGACGGTGTGTTTTAAAATACAGTACATATAAAATTTAAGAATCTCATTTAACACCCAAGGGTTTTTAAGTCGCGGTCTGTTACACCTTCGGTACAATTAGAGAGAAGAACTGGGAAACACAAAAATGCCACTTTGTTCCGCCTATGTTCCAGCCTTTGACCGGTCCTAATGGCAGACGACTTTGAAGTCTGTGCCAAATTTCCGGTGTTTTCGAGCATGATAAGGCACCCAAAGTGCATGCCAAGAGCTTAAATACGCCTGAAAATGAAAGTAAAGTTTGACGCGTTGCCATGGGAACAGCGTTCGAGATACCAAAAAAATCCCTTCACAATTTATCATCTACAATGTCTCGGCCTCATGTTGACCACTTTTGGTGTCAATCGCATGAATATCCTAGGAGGAGTATTTAAAAGTTCACCACATGCAACTGTCAAAAAATCCACCTTTTGTGACTGACACACTTCCTGGCGCCTGTTGGTGGCGCTATGTCCGAGATTCACAATAGGCACATCGATGCGATCGGAATCCTTGGCCAAACATACACAAAGTTGTTCGGATCGATGAGATCTATATGCGTACCAACTCTTGTGCATGTGCGTACATAATTGCCCGATCTGTGCACCAATGTTTGTTTTTGCATTACAGGGCGCGCTACAGAGCCCCCCTGCCACGCCCGTATTCCAGCCTTTGCCCGAGCCTAGTCCCGCACGACTCTGATGTGTGTGCCAAATTTCAAGAGTTTTCGAGCATGTTAAGGGACCCCAATTCGCCAATGTGTTGAAAAAAGAAAAAAGAGAGAAAATAATAAATTCGAGCGAAAACAATAGGGCTTCGCACCATTCTGGCCTGCTCCTCGGTGCTCGGGCCCTAATAAAGAAACGGAAGGAAAACAATAGGGTCCTACGCACCTTCGGTGCTCGGGCCCTAATAATCAGTGGGGCAGTGATGAATTCTAGATCTGGCTATTCATCACGTTGTCTCTCAAAAAATTTATCCCATTAAAAAAGTAGGACACTTTTGCTAGTCTGTGAGTATTTATATGGTTTTCTTTATTCTGCCCAGGTAAGGACTTCCAGGGAAAAAAGCTGAAGGTGTCTATGGCCCGGCGGAAGCCCATGATGATGAGGGGTGGAATGCTGATGAGGGGAGATCGTGGTGGGATGATGGGAAGAGGAGGTGAGCAGTCAGGTGCTCTTAATGAAATCTGCTTATTAGGCAACTATGTGAAAATGGTGCTATATCCCAGGATTCCTACGCATTTTAAAAGGATGGAATTTTTTTTCTCAAAGTTTGGATTAGGGGGGAAAAAAGAACACTGAATTAATATTTGTGTTTTTTGTGTTTCGGCCCTGTTCGATTTTCTTAAATTAAGAATTTATTGTTTCTATTGTTTATAAAACACAGGCTACGTTTACACTGATCTGCATACAGGAAAAAAAGAAAGAAAAAAAACGCCATTTTTGTCTAAAAAAGACAAAAGTTCAAACTTTCGTTTTCACTCATTTCTCCAAAACGATTTTTGGGTTGCACATCCACACTGAAACGTCTCAAAACATTTGCGTCCCTGTACCGCACACAAGCAAAATTTAAGACGCGTCGCCCCCTGCCGTTTATTTACTTTCCAGCTCTTTGAAACGTTGCAGCAACGACTGAAAATATCATCGTTTTCGCAGTCCACACAAGGGCACGAAAACGGCATTTTTAAATTTTATCCACTTTGGAGAGCGTTTTTTTAAAAAGCTGCGACTGAAAGAGACGTCTCTGTGTGGACGGAGGCCAAAACCGAGAGGAAAATGCGTTTAGTGTGGACATGGCCAAATGTGGTGTTTTTTTTTTTTGTTTTTTTTATTTATTTATTTATTTTTTTTATATATAGACTTCAGTTCTGTTTTGTAGTTTCTCTGTGAATCGCACATTAACGGTCCTAATATAATAATATAATCACATCCATCAGAGATGGAATTCTTCACTCTTTGTTATATTACAGCCATTTGCTAAAATCATTTGTTCATTTCTTTTCCTCATTAATGTACACACAGCACCCCATATTGACAGAAAAACACAGAATTGTTGACATTTTTGCAGATTTATTAAAACAGAAAAACTGAAATATCACTTGGTCCTAAGTATTCAGACCCTTTGCTCAGTATTTAGTAGATGCACCCTTTTGATCTAATACAGCCATGAGTCTTTTTTGGGAAAGATGCAACAAGTTTTTCACACCTGGAAGAAATGAACTTAAATGATTTTAGCAAATGGCTGCAATATAACAAAGAGTGAAGAATTTTAGGGGGTCTGAATACTTTCCGTACCCACTGTACAGCTAAGATCGTATCGTAACGCATGTTGGAATTTGAAAATCATTATTTCAGATGTTAAATATGGTCTTTATATAAAAAGTTTTTTAATATAATTAATACTGCATATTTGAGTCGGGAAAAATATGGAATCTGAAATGAAAAAGGTGTAGGAACCCTGTATATCTCGAGCTCTATGGCGAAGGGATACATCAATGTGTCTGCCCTTCTCACAAAGCTCTTTTTGTGCCTGTAGGGATGATGAGTCGAGGTGGGATGGGCCGTGGTGGGGAGCGCGGAGGCTTCATTCCTCGAGGTGGACCTAGAGGAATGGGCCGAGGGGCACCAACTGGTGGAAACATGCAACAGAGGGCTGGAGACTGGCAGTGTCCGAATGCGTAAATGTTCTCCTTTTTTGACTCTCCCATTGTGTAATATGGTGCTTCGCTTCAGAATGCATCGCAGTGTCGTGCCTCAACTCCCTTGTTATTCATTTCTTGCTTTTCTCGTTTTAGTGGATGTGGAAACCAGAACTTTGCCTGGAGGATGGAGTGTAACCAGTGTAAGGCACCCAAACCCGAAGGTTTCGGTCCACCTCCTTTCCCTCCAGGTAATGGCATCTTTTTTTCTTTCTTTCTACTTTTTCTTCTTCCAGCTCGTCATTTAAATTTCTTGAAGTGCAGACTGTAAGAACCGTTTAAAAATCTCTTCTCCAAGACTGAATCCTTTTTTTTTCTTTTCCAGGTGGTGATCGTGGCCGTGGAGGTCCTGGTGGCATGCGTGGCGGTCGTGGCATGGACAGAGGTGCACCAGGAGGCCCCGGAGGTCCAGGAGGATTCCGTGGGGGCAGAGGTGGAGACCGCGGCGGTGGATTTCGTGGCGGAAGGGGCATGGACAGGGGTGGATTCGGCGGAAGGGGTCGAGGTGGACCGCCAATGGATGACATGCGTGGAAGGGGCCGGGGGATGGGGCCACCAGGAAAGATGGACTTGAAGTGAGTGGGATTTTTTTTGTTGTGCAGCAGAATCGTGGTTGTGCCAACAATGCTCACATGATTAACATGAAGGTGGCAGATTGAATTTTTTTCACATGTTGTCTGTTATTGTTAATGATTTAATTTATCAGTATAATCAGAGTTGACAGTTAATCGTATTTTTCTCTTACTCAGGGGAGATCATCGCCAGGATCGGCGCGAGAGACCATACTAAACCCACCCACTACGGTTTTCATTCAGATTTTAAACTCGTAATTCCATATTTATAATGGTTAGTGTTAGATTTGACCGGTAGTTCTTTATATTTTATTTTTTTAGATTTTGTTTGTTTTAGTTTCTTCTCTTTGTGCTTTGTATTTTTCGCTCACAAATCCCGATGCCATGCATGCTGTTAAGTGTGCAGACAGAGTCTGTGCAAAATGTTTAATTGTGGAACAAGCTTAATTTTTTTTTGTTTTGTTTTTTTAAGCTGACACCCTGTTTTTCATTTGCCCACCCTGTTCCTGTGTAAACTGAATTAAAAACAAAAGACCCTGTGATGATTTTGATGTAATGGCTCACTGTATGATTACTTGTAGACAGTATGTGTTGACCACATCAGTGCACATCAGTTTTGTGAACCATCAGTACCATTAATTTTGTCCTAGTCATTATTTAATTGAATATGGTGTATAAAATGGGTGTATACTCAGTTGGACTTCAGTCTGCAGGAGTGGACTTAATGACACCGGTGCTAAATTTCCCTTCAGTCGTTAGACCACCAGAAGGGGTCTATTCGATAAAAATAATGTAAATCAATGGGCCTCATTTATCAATCTGGACGTAAATAAATGTACTGCATGTGCAGGTTGTGTAAGTATTTCTGAAAATCCCATAACCTTTTGTATTCCCTGTGTGTAAAAATTAGACTTTGAAGACTGAATCATTTGTGTGAATTGCTGCATTTGTGCCATATACCTTTTTAAGTTAAATTTGCTTAATTTTTGTTAGATTTAGCGGAAATCCTTATCCAACTTATAGAAGTGCTTTAAAGTCTGTCCACGATACATCCTCATGCTGCTTCACTTGGTCAAGGAATTGGATTACCATTGAGAACTATTTTGTGGAAAAACAGTTCATTTGAATTATTGATTTTAACAAAAGAAAATCAAAAAAATTTAGTTAAAACTAACCTTTCAGTCACGACTATATAAATGGCTGTGTTTTTATATGTTAACTGAGGAGCAGATAGTCAGACTGTATAGCGCTCTAAGCTGTATACAGACCTCTGTTGGTGTTGCTTTTTTTAATATATATTATACATAAAATAAAATTTGGCTATGAAGTAAAAAATAGCTTTTTTTCTATCTTAAACATCGCCTTCATTGTTAATTTCACTCTCCTGGAGTTTTGTAGGTGTCGCTCAATGCAAATGAGCTGTGTCAGGAATGTACTTTGTAATATATTGGATTTTCAACATACCTACACCGAAAATTACTTTCCCAAACTTGTGGTGGAAATGATTTTGTTCTTTGAGGTTTGCAATGAGGCCCATTGATATTTTAACATTGATGGGAGGAGGTTCCAGTGTCGGTGCCTGTCTTACATTCAACACAACATCTTGATGTTTGGTGGTATTAAAGCTGACAAAAGGATATTGGTAGATAAAGTACATCATTCCCCTAATTAAGTAAAAGTCCACTGATTACGTCTCACTTCAGTATTCCTTTAATGTTACATATTTACTTGAGTGTTGGTTACTTGCTTTTGAATCAGTTTTTGACTCCCATCAATCGAGTATAAATGTACTGATCAATGAGATCTGTAGGTGATTAATGGATTGAGGGCAGTGTTCCATTCTCTTACACATCAAACCTGTATTAGGAGAGAGTTTTCTATAGTTACAGACACACCTGAACTGTGGACTGTTGTGGTCTCTCCAGGGCTTGTCAATAAACGTTCTATATATTTGCTTCAAAATAGCAAAGAACCACGTGTTTTTGTGAAATGTAGTGGAGTAAAATGTTACACGTTCAGATGTCACAAAGCAAGTTTTCCAGAATGAAAATACTCTCACAGTTGTTTAGTAAATGAAAAATGGGATTATTGGCAAATTGCTGTGGTGTAATGGTAATAAAACACTAATTCATCTGTGAATTCCTTCACACCCTGTGTCTCAAACCACACCTAATGTTGGCCATTTTGTAGTGGTGTTTGCATCCAGAATGCACTCTTAAGTTTGATTGTACATCTGATTTACACGCACTTATGCGTTGTTTCCCGTATGGCACTGTGACATGGCACAAACGAAAATCTCAAAAAACAAAGTTTCAACGAAATCAAAATTAGCGTGACTGAGTAAATTTTATAGTGTTAAACTGTAGCGTCGGCTCGGGACCCTGAAAGACCCAGCGTAAATGTTGTGTATTAAATGAATATTATATAAATGTTTCTTCATTTTTTGACAAACAAGACAAAAAAAAACCTACTGATTTATAATAAGTAATACGTTAGTACAGGGAAGGTGTACGTTTATGACCAAATCTTCAGCTCTCTGACGCACGATATTTGTACCGCTGTCCCCGTTTGCTCACTTATTTTCATCCAATTCTTCCTATGTAGTGAATGCACTACTTGCAAGTCAATTCAGTTTTATTTTTTTGGTGCTTTGAACAATGGACATTGTCCCATACCAGTTTTACTGAGATAAATAGGCTAATGAGCGTGACAGTAGCACGGAAAACCTCCCTGAGATGGTGTGAGAAGGAAACCCATCCTCATTCGGGTAACTCCAAATGTCTTGTAGTTGATTGGTGGGTCTTCAAGCTGTTCATGTGGAACCATCCTCAGAGTGATCTCCAATTGACGAGAACTCCATCCAGAGGTATGCGGTATGAGTGGACCGGGGGGATTCAAAAGAACAAAGACAGGATCGCTGGTCACTGTTACCTCGGGAGCATGTTTAACTCGACTGAGATGAAAAGAGAAAAAGGTTGATAAGGAGAGAGAAATAAGGATCATTAGGTAAACTGATTGTTACGCAAAAGTTAGACACTGTACAGTGTGTTCCAGGTGTAAGTAGAGACTCTGGCAAGAGTAGTTATGGCAGCAAAACTAAAAGGGATAAAGAGAAGGTAACAGAGACACGAGGGGCCTCTGGAATAAGAGACCACCGTCAACAAACCTATGCCATTGTCGTGCATGTGTTTCAAGTTTAATGATAAAAATCTGCTCAAAGTGTGATGTGGAGACTAAACAAACTAGTGGTCTGCCATTTAATGTGTTTTTGAGGGAACTCAGATTTTAATTATGAATTGCATTCGGTACACATGTGAACCAAACCGAAAGTCCTGTACCGAGACGGTTCTGTAAGAAAGCATGTACCCCTAGTGTTACACCCCTAGTGTGAACCCGGATTTAGAGCTAAACCTGGTCTTTTCCAATGAGGCGCAGAAGAAGGGAGAGGTTGCTGTTTGGAACACACCAATAGTGGCCGGTTCCTATGTAATCGAAAGTGCGCAGATTGGACGGACGCTGCAACTCTGGAACACACCAAACAGCCGGTCTGACAATAACAGCGAAGGAAAGCGCTCGGTGCCTCCATCATCATCATCCGCGCCGGGAGGAACATCACCCAGCTTTCATAGAGCCACATACACGGTAAGATTGGAAGAAAAATGTCTCTGGGCTTCTTTCAGGTTTTTACAGGATGAAGGAATTTGTGTAGTGTGTGCTTTTCTTTTACAGTACCTCATTTCTCTAAGCTGCGCAGTCAGGGATCAGTGTGTTCACGCTATAAATGTAGATGTAATATTAAACCACCAAGTCTCTGTCTTGCACACACACACACACACGCGCGCGACATGGGGCTATGTACCTCAAAATACCTATACAGGTGTTAATAACGTGTTATAAATGTATGATTAATACACTACTAAAGTTTTAATGATATTCCTGATGATTTAATTGTTTCCCCTTTCTTGGATAGTAAAATAAAGATCCAAGCTGAATGATAACAAACGCCCTGGTTTACAGCTTTTATATTTCATTCATATGTATTTTAAATAATAACATTGTACGCGTGTTTATTCATATCATTAACCTTCTTTATTATAATTCAATGAGTAATGGACAGGGCTGGAAATGGTTTAGCCCGGGGTAGGGGTGTGCAAAAGATTCGTTTACATGTTTCTTTACAGTGAGGCGGACTAGGAAATGTGTTGACTAATTGGTTGTGATAATATGTAGGTGGTGTCGTTTTATAATCCTAGAAACGTCTGGTATGATTTGATTTGATGTATTGGAAGTCTCTAGGTTTAGGTGACCCCCACGCACGCAAGATAGACAGTGGTAGGTTCTGCGGTTAGGGTAGCGGATGAGGAGTGAACGACGGGGCGGCTCATGACTGCAGTGATGTTCCTATCTAATGCATGAATGTTTTGTTTTTAATATGGTATATGGCATAATAATAATTAATCATAATAATAATAATATATCATTTGCCTGATCGGAGATGTCAGAGACAGCAGGACGTCCATATAATTTTCAAAAAAATAACAATCTTGACGAACAAAATATGAATCATCCATGATGACACGGAAATTTAACATTTTCCTACTTTGTGTATGTTTCTTTTCCTTCCTGAAATTCATTCTAGCTCTTGGATGAATCCTCTGGTTTGGAAATTTACTTCCGGGTTTGAATTAATTTGCATATGCGCGAATGACCAATTGCAGACGAGATCACTGGACACGTGGGAGAAATGCTTAGCCGTTTGCGATTACGTAATTCCTGAAACCCGGACGTTCTGCGTGAATAATAACGTATTAGTAAAGAATAAAAATGTGCCAACCCCCTGTCCTCTACATCTGCCTCTTTCAAACCAACCACCTGCATGTCTTCCCTCACCACATCCATAAACCTCCTCCTTGGTCTTCCTCTTTTCCTCCTTCCTGGTGTCTCCATCCTCAGTATTCTCCTACTGATATACCCCATGTCCCTCCTCTGCACATGTCCAAACCATCTCAATCTCGCCTCCCCCATCTTGTCTCCAAAACGTCCTACATGTGCTGTCCCTCTAATAAACTAATTTCTAATCCTGTACATCGTCGTCACTCCCAACAAAAACCTCAACATCTTCAGTTCTGCTACCTCCAGCTCCACCTCCTGTCTTTTACTCAATGCCACTGTCTCTAAACCATACAACATCGCAGGTCTCACCACAGTCCTATAAACTTTCCCTTTCACTCTCGCAGATACTCTTCTAACACAAATCACTCCTGCTATCACTCTTCTCCACCCACTCCACCCTGCCTGCACTCTTTTCTTCACTTCTCTAACACACTCTCCATTACTCTTTGCACTGTTGTCCCCAGGTACCTGAACTCCTCCACCTTCTCCACCTCTTCTCCCTGCAACCGCACCACTCCACTGCCCTCCCTCTCATTCACACACATGTACTCTGTCTCACTCCCACTGACCCATGCCCTTCCTGACCCAACCCTACCTGTAGGAAAGCGTTTCCCTTTGGTTGTATTTCCACACTTTACCACTAGAGGGATATTCACATTTACAATTCATGATATGTTACTACCTCTATGACGTCACAGTGCACCACTCACTGAGCGGCAGCCATAATACTACATGCACGCAACCTATTGTGAGTTTGCGTATTCTGAATCATGTACCACAATCCTACTGACACAATGGTGCGAGTACATTCTCCTGATCAGCGTACATCGGATAACCGTTCCCACATTTTGGTCCTTAAAGCCGGATAGCGATCCTTTCTAACACTCCCCATTCACTCTCTATTCACTCCCCATTACCACTAAGAGTCCACTGGCCCTTCCACACTGATGGCTGGACTAACTAAGAGGATAATAATAAAACTAATATAATTAATAATATAATAATAATACAAACACATGTGGGGAAGGCAGAGTGCTCTGTTTCTGTCATCCTGCTTTCCCCAACAGTACCAAAAATATTTAAGAATGTATACACCTGTGTTTTTGGCCACCCCATCTCGTTCATGTGTGCTTCTGCTGCTCCATACACACTTCATTCAACCAATCAGTGAATTGTATGTGCTGTAATCTTTACAGACTTGAAGATGAATCGAACATGATCAGCAGTGATGATGGCCCCTCCAAAAGCGAGGAGACCCAGGACACCAGGCAGAGGAGTACGCGTCCGGTTGAAACTCTGCATCTTCTGTCAGCCGTGGTAGTGTGGCTGGTTACGGGAACCACCATCTCCAGCCTGAACAAATGGATATTTGCGGTGTACAACTTCAGATACCCGCTCCTCCTTTCAGCTCTGCACATGCTCACGGCCATAATTTTCGGAGTCATAAAGTACTGGTTTGATCGAAGCCAAGGCGTGGCAAGGCAGGACCTGACCTCCAGCGCCAAGTGCAAAGTGTTCCTACTGAGCCTGACCTTCTGCGCCAGCATCGCCTTCGGCAACGTCGGCCTCAACTACGTGCAGCTGTCCTTTGCTCAGATGATCTACACCACCACGCCGATCTTCACTCTGGCCATCTCGTCTCTGGTGCTCGGCAAACAGCACCATATCCTCAAATACACCGCCATGATGCCCATCTGCCTCGGGGCTTCCTTCAGCATCATGGGCGAGGTGCAGTTTGATCGGACGGGCTGTCTGTTTGTGCTCGCCGCCACCATGCTACGGGGGATAAAGAGCATCCAGCAAAGTGAGTATCAAAACCTTGTGAGTTTCATTTATATCAACAAGACATTAGTGTATACGTTTGATACGTTTCTTAATTATTGACTGTCAGTTATCCATATATCCATCCATCCATCCATCCATCCTTCCATCCATCCATCCACCCATCCATCCATTTATCCACCCACCCATCCATCCATCCATCAATCCATTTATCTATCCATCCATCCATTTATTTATCCATCCATCCATCCATCTATCCATCCTTCAAGTTAAGTCAAGTCAAGTTAATTTCTATAATCTTTTCACAACAGACATTGTCTCAAAGCAGCTTTACAGAAATCAACAGTCAAGGTGAACGGTGTGCATTTATCCCTGATGAGCAAGCCTGTGGCAAGGAAAAACTCCCTTAGATGTAATGAGGAAGAAACCTTGAGAGGAACCAGACTCAAAAGGGGAACCCATCCTCATTTGGGTGACATCAAGATCATAAATCTTCAACAATACAGAACACTGGAGAGTGAGAACTAACATGAGTACTGGAGTATAAGATTATAAGTAATGCTCTTTCTACAGTCTTATACAGTCTATATAGTTATAGAACTAGGAGCTACTGAGCTCAACATTTGTGATCATCACAGATCCAGCATCAGCTTCTCCATGCCAGAGCCTTTAAACACTCCAGGAGGTCAATGTCAAAACTCCACACATGTAGTGGGATCCAATTGGCACTGGTACGTCTCTAGATGGTTCGGGATGTTTGCGAGTTCAGCATCTACTTCTTCAAAGGTCCATAATCTTCATGAGGTGGGATGTGACTGGAGCTGGCCAAACCTCAGGATGCCTCGGGATGGGGAGAGAAAGAGAAGCAGTGGAGAGAAATTAGCGTAGCTGCTGTTCATGATATTAACAGCACAAGTTGATAATGTGCATGTGATCAGATGTTCTGGAGCACAAGGTTATGATGTGAGACGTGTTATGTGTAGGCTTTGCTAAAAATATATGTTTTTAATCTGCACTTAAACTGGGAGAGTGTGTCTGAGCCCCGAACACTGTCAGGAACACTATTCCACAGTTTAGGAGCTAAATGTGAGAATGATCTACCTCCTTTAGTGGACTTTGCTATTCTAGGAACTACTAGAAGCCCAGAGTTTTGAGATCTCAGGGAGCGTGACGGATTGTAGCGTGTTAAAAGACTGGAGAGATACATGGGAGCTAAACCATTTAGTGCTTTATAAGTAAGAAGTAGTAGTTTGAAGTCTATTCAAAACTTAACAGGAAGCCAATGCAGGGATGATAAGATTGGGGTTATATGATCATATTTTCTTGACCTAGTAAGAACTCTTGCTGCCGCATTCTGAACTAACTGAAGCTTGTTTATTAATGATGCAGGACATCCACCTAGTAATGCATTACAATAGTCTATTCTGGAGGTCATGAACGCATGGACGAGCTTCTCTGCATCAGATATAGATAACATGTTTCTTAGCTTAGAAATATTTCTAAGGTGAAAGAAGGCTGTTTTTGTAACTTGGTTGATATGATTTTTAAAAGATAAGTTGCTGTCTAAAATAACTCCCAGGTCTTTTACCGTTGAACTAGTGGTTACAGAACATCCGTCTAAATGCAGGTTGAGATGCTGGAGCTTCTGTATACTGGTTTTTGGGCCGATGAGCAAAATCTCCGTCTTATCAGAATTTAGTAGTAGAAAGTTATGGGTCATCCAATCTCTTATTTCCTTAACACACTCAGTTATGCGAGCTAATTGAGCTGTATCGCCTGGTTTTGATGAGAAATATAGCTGGGTATCATCAGCATAACAATGGAAGCTAATTCCATGCCTTCTAATAATATTTCCTAAGGGAAGCATGTATACTGTGAAAAGCAGGGGTCCTAGAACTAAACCTTGTGGCACGCCATAATTTACTAGCATTAGCCTGGATAGCTCTCCATTTAAGTCTACGAAATGATAACGATCGGACAGGTAGGATTTAAAGCTTAGTGCCTGTCCCTGAATGCCGATGTAATCCATCCATCTGTCCATCCATCCATCTGTCCATCTTTCTATCTATCTATCCATCCATCCATCCATCCATCCATCCATCTATCCATCCATCCACCCACCCATCCATCCACCCAAACATCCATCCATCTATCCATCCATCCATCCATCCATCCATCCATTTATCCACCCATCTATTCATCCACCCATTTTTCATCCACTCATCCATTTATCCACCCATCTATTCATCCACCCATCCATCCATATATATAGGGATATGGATGATTTTGTTCTCAGGTATCATGATCTGATATTTTGCCAAAATTTAACATCAAATATCATGCATCAAGAGTCAATCATATATGTTCAGTGTTTAACTTTCAGCAGTGTTTATATAAGATATAGCTGTGACAACTACATACACACACATCACGTCCTCATTACTCATGTGATAACTCTATTTACCCAGCAAGGCTACCTGTCAAAAAAGGGGTGTAATTTCTTTTACACAGCTCACAGCGAGGGTAAAGTCTCTTAGCAGACGTTCTTTCCCGAGGGACCCCGTGTGCAGGAATAAATGCCGCCTGACGTCAGGCGCTACTTTTGGTCTTTCCTATGAAACCACTTTTCCGAGGTCATTACATCCCCGACGGCTGGTCTGGGCTGCTGTGGAATTTTTTTGTCAGAGCGCATAGCACCGACGCCCTCTCTGTCCACGTCCTGTTTTAGACCGGAGCTGAAACGTCGTGACCAAATACGCGTTGCAGATCTGGTCATATGGGCGGCTTTTTACCTGATGAAATTTGCTGATTTGAAGGACGTAGTGCTGAGAAATATTCAGATACATGATACGTGTTTGTTACATTACACTGTATGGTTTTGGGACAGCTGATTTTCAAATCAGCTCAAACTTGTGTACCTCACACTTTTAGCATAGTTGGAGTTACGCAATTGTAAAAAAAAAAAAAAAAATCCCTTCAGGAGACCCAAACCTGCTCAAGCATGACAATGCCCCTGTACACAAAGCCAGCTCTATGAAGATATGCTTTGGATAGGTTGGAGTGGAAGATCTCCTGCTATAGTGCTCTGATTCTCAACCCTATTGAACACCTTTGGGATGAATTTTTCATTCTGACTGCACTGTTCAACATCTTTACTAACTATCTTATGGCTGAATGAATCTCCACAAATCTAGTGGAACATCTTACCAGAAGATTGGAGGTTCTTTTAAGAGCAAATGGGGACTAAATGTAAAATGGGATGTTCAAAAAGAGCAGAATGCTCAGTTGTCCACAAACATTTGTCTATATAGTGCACACTGAACACATGCCTACGATCTGATGACTAAAACAGACAGTGTGAAAACAGCCTGAGGTAAATAACGTGTATCATTATGTTTCCTAACATGTGGGAGTAAACGGCACACTCCCAGGAAGCGTAATCTAATTTTACACACAGTGCTTAAACATGGTTAAAAATGTTTCACAAGGTGCACAGACGGAACAAAATGCAACGAAATCCGATCATGTGACGTTGTAGCAATGCAATGTTTCACAGGTCTCGTTTACAGAACATGCAACATTCGAGGGTTTACATGTGATCGCTCATGTGCGCTGTTGTTGTGATTCTTACCTCTGATTAGTCAAAAGAGTTTTTTTTTTTATATCAGCAGCTCTTACAGTGTGCTGGATTTGATTTAAGCCACAGATTCATATTAATACACTTTTACTACAACCATTGATACACAATATACAAAAGTTTGTGGAAACCTGAGCTGAAAATGTGTGTTTTTTTAATATCCTATTCCACATTCAATCCCCATTTGCAGTTATAATAACCTTCACTCTTCTGGGAAGATGTTCCGCTAGATTTCGGATTGTGCTTGTGGAGATTTTCTGCTCATTCAGCTACAAAGGTGTTAGCAAATTCAGCTACTGCTGTAGGTGAGGAAGCCAGAGCACTATATCACTCAAGATCTTGCAACCCATGAAAACTATATATACTATATATCTTCATATAGCTGGCTTTGTGCACAATTGCAGGTTGAAGTGAAGGGAAAATTTCATGCTACTACACCCAAAGACAATTCTTCCAATTGTGTGTGTCCAACGTTGTGGTAAAATTTTGGGGAAGAACCACAAATCGCTGGAAAATCGGGGGTTCCAATACTTTTGAATGTATAGCGTATGATGAAATTGTTTGTAAGGAGATATTTTAATACTCCGAAGCCTGAATGTTTACCAGTTTCATTGTAAGAAGGCAACCTGCATCGTTTTGAGCTTTACAGTAGAGAAAAAAAAACGAAAGGCTGGTGACAGAGCACCAATACATACTCGATAACAGGACATTCCAACCCTAAATGGTTGGGAAAAAAAATGCAAAGTTGGTGATTTGCTGTAGTAACAAGAGGAATAAAACACTTTATAAGGAACTTTACGTTGTTCATTATTTTCCTCTAAGACTGCCCCTAAGTGCTTGAAACACTGTTCAGGAAAACATCGACAAAGTTTTATAATGTGGACAAATAGCTTCGAGCGGGACTTCATTATGTTAAGTGGTTTCCACAGGAGAGTGAATAAATCGTTGTTTTACAAAGGGATAGAGAGCGAAAGAGTGTAACATTGAATCACATGATTCCACTCAAAGAGAACGATTTGCTTCCAACATGTTACAGAACGGAACAAGCTCCTAATACTCATGGGATTTTCCATCATACTGATCTAATTAACGCACATTTTCAGGTTGTCCAGTCGAGTTTTAGGTAATACAGTTGTAAAAGCCCACAGCACTGAGGAGAGCGTAAGAGCTCAGATTCGATATCTAGTCTCAGGACAGAGCTGAAATGGGAGAGAGACTCATGCATGTTCCTTTTTATTCATATGCAACAAACTAAGTCATTTAACTGTATGATGATTTACTGCGACCGAACAAATACATAAGATGTTCCACTTCCTCCCTTTTCTGAATTTATCCTCTTGGCATTCGGACAGTTTGTTTCTCCAAACGTTCAGGTGAAATTCTTCGCCGTGCCTCTTGTTAAACTTGCCAAAGATGTTTTTCAGTAGTTGGAGATTTCTTTCTTGTGATCCAGTTTATCCCAGGGCAGTTCAATAGGTTTAAGGTGTGGTGACTTGGCAGGTCGTTCCATGATAGATATCACTCCAGCCGAATGTTTGCTCTCCAAATAACGCTCACAGAACTCGGAAGCACATTTCGGCTGATTGTCTTGTTATATGATGAAGTCGGTTCCAGTGAGCTGCAATCCAGACTGAATTGCATGGTGTTGAAGTTTGGAATAGTAACCATGTTGGTTCCTTTCACCTGGAATAAGTTTCCAACCTTCCCTGCTCCGAAACAACCCCAAATCATTAAGCTCCAACCTCCATGTTTGATTGTGGGGGGTGACAGTTTGCTAACATCTCTCCTGTTCTCCATTTTGCACAAGTTCATCTGCCAGAAATGTGAAAATTGGACTTTCTACCATTCATTTATTTAACTACTTTGTTGCATAGAAACCAAAGAAGCATGCTTGTGTCTCACTCACCATAAAAGAGGTTTCCAGACTTTTCACAAGGGCTGTACTTCTTTAGTTGAGTTTTTGTTAAATAGGAAATGTACCCCTTTTCATTACACATTGATATTTGGCATGACATTAAGTATTGGACTTGAATTACAAGCGGTTTGTGTGAGGTTGAGTGAGAGTTTGAGTACAGCTGTAGTACATAGCCGTGTATTTACCAGAAGTGTTTCATTCAGACATGTCCATTTTCAAGCTTAGTCATTACAACATATCAGATTTTGGACAGTCATGGTTTCGTTATCACGGTAAACATTACACTACTATAACGTGCTTCGTGAAGGTGACAGATTAAAAATAAAACCCAGACAATTTCCTCCTCGCTTTGAATGCAGCTAATGTGGCTGCTAACAGGTCAGGGAAGTGTACATCATCATCTAGTTTGTGCAGAACATGTGCCCAAATTCAAACAGATAGGATACTGTTTGTACATAATATTTGATAAAGAAATGTAAATTTCAGTTTTTATTTAAGTGACGTGTGAGCGATGTAGTGAAAACATATGGCAGGAGCTACGAATGTTGTTCATTTTTCTACACAACAGTAAGCCACACATGAAAACAGAACAGTTTTCAGATACTGTGTGGCATGTGTGTGTGTGTGTGTGTGTGTTGATGATTTCGACATGCACTTTGACATGATTTAACCTCGAGTGCAAGATTCAACAAGCAACACCTTAGCTTATGAAACGCTTCAGGATAATGACAGAGCTGGTGTTACTTTATGCAAGCTCCGTATTTTTGTCCTCATCTGGTGTAAAAAAAAAATATTTTCCTAGGTGGAGAGATCCCCTAGGGAAATTGACTGGTTCTGACGGTTGATTAAGCAGCATTTTGAGTCACCCTGAAGCTTCAGTACAGCTGATTAATTGGGCGCAAATACCCGTCTGGGTTGGAGTGTCAGTGTCGTGTTACAGTGGGTTATTTTTGTAGGCTTGTTTACAGTGCGTGTCATACATCAGGTCAGCACGTGTGCCAGCCCACTCCAAAATCACCCTCAAATATCAAGAGATTGCTGTGGAGATTCTATCATATTTCCTGTTTACTCCACTATGTGTGTATGTGTGCATACGTACTGTACCCACTGTACTCTGTGGATTAGAGGTCTCACTGGAGTCTTCATAAACACTTAAATAGTCTTTGAAAAAAACTTAAGTTTTTATATATATTTTTCAATGAATTTCTATGATATAATTCCTAATTCCCAATTTCTCTTCATTTTATGGCTTTTGTCTCGGTTGCTCTGCTTCCATGACTGTCTGTTTAGATTAGAGTTTCTATCCAATCTGCCACGAGGCCTTCGGAATCAACATTGCGGGCGCCTGTAGCATAAAACACGTTGCTATATATATCAAGGCGTTAATGCAAAAATGAAAAAAAATTTACGGCACTTATTTTTATTAATGAAGCACGCATTTCTGTTTGACCATTTAAATATATATATAAATAAATATAAAAGAGGTGAAACATATTTTTAGGGAAATTTCCCTAAAAGTAAAATGAGGTACTTTATACTTTGATTATACTTTTATACTTAATATTTTTATTAGTATTATTTTTTATTTTCTATTTCTATTTACATAATGAACAGTCGTAAAAAAGCATTTGACTACATGTCGTACTCTGTATGAATGTGTATGTGACTTGATTTGATTTGATTACCTCCCATATGCTGTTGTTACTCAGAAGGTTGCACACAATTGTATAGAAGGTCACATGCTACAGAATTACAGTTAACCTTTACTGGAACAACGTCAGAAGCTCCACGTGCACACGGTGTGCTAAATTTAGAGTAGAAGAACTCGTGTGTCCTGCACAGAGCCCTGACCCCAACCCCGTTGAACATCTTTAAGATTGCACCCCAAACCTCCTGCCTGTTCTCACTAATGCTCTTCAATCTGAATGATCACAAATCTCCACAACCACAAGTGAAAATCTTCCCAGAGGAGTTTTCGCTTATTATAATCTAGTATGCAGAGTCCAACAGGGACATACGAGTGCGATGGTTGGGTGTCCCTGTAGTGTTCCACTGTTTTTGTTAACTTACATGTCCTGCACTTTTTTTCAGGCATCCTGCTCCAGGAGGAGAAGATCAACTCCGTGTTCCTGCTCTACCTGATGGCCATCCCCAGTTTCTGCATCCTGTCAGTGGCAGCTCTGTTCCTGGAGAACTGGTCTGCTCTTCAGTCACCGCACCACTACGACAGACATCTGTGGGGCTTCATTGTGCTCAGCTGCCTGGGTTCTGTGCTCTATAACCTGTCGAGCTGCTTCGTGATCAGCCTTACTTCTGCCGTCACGCTGCACATCCTGGGCAACCTGAACATGGTGGGAAACCTGCTGCTCTCCCAGCTGCTGTTCGGCAACCAGCTTTCTGCGCTGAGCTGTGCCGGGGCTGTGCTCACACTCTCCGGGATGATCATCTATCAGAACTCCGAGTTCATCATCACGTACATGGACACCCGACGCAAAAAAGCGGCAAATGGCAAAATCTTCATAGATGAGGCAGAACCTTGTTCAAGATGCACTTATGAGAACACTTATGAGTCTTTAAGTTTATATTCGTCCCAGGACCCATCGTTAGAACTTGAACTATGCCCTTCTACAGAGCCATCTCTCGAACTGTATGATGATTCAGAACCATGGGAAGAACTATACAGTGATCTGGAACCACCTCCAGCACCAGAACATGACCTAGAAACATCTCAAAAACTGTACCATGACCTCCAAGCACCTTTAAAACCAAATCATGTCCAAGAAGCACTTAATCAAGATCTAGAACCATATCTGGAACTGTGCCATGACCCACATCTATCTGCAGAGCCATCTGCAGCACTAGACCATGACCTACAACCGTCCTCAGAAATAGTCCAAAACCCAGGACTATCCTCAGAATTAAACCATGACCTAGAACTATTTTTAGAACTAGAGCATGAGCTAGAACCATCTTTAGAGCTGGTCAATCATGTAGTGCCATTGCCAGAACCAGACCATGAGCTAGAACTATCTTTAGAGCTGGTCCATCATTTAGAACCATCTTCAGAACTAGAGCATGAGCTAGAACCATCTTTAGAGCTGGTCCATCATTTAGAACCATCTTCAGAACTAGAGCATGAGCTAGAACCATCTTCAGAACCAGACCATGAACTAGAACCATCTTTAGAGCTGGTCCGTCATGCAGAACCAGCTTCAAAACCAGACTATGTGCTAGAACCATCTTCAGAGCTGGTCTGTCATGCCAGACCATCTTCAGAACTAGACCTTGCGGTAAATCCAAACTCAAAACTGGAACATAATTCAGAACCAATGCATGATCTACAACCATGCTCAGAAACATTTCAAGAACCATCTTCACTATTTCACCATGATCAAGAGCCAAGTTCAGAACTAGACCATGGCCTTTACCCGCTTCCAGCACTAGACAATGACCTTTACCCATCTTTACTCCAAGAACATGATCTAAAACCATCTCTAGAACTAGGCCATGCTTATGATCTTGTCCATGACCTACAATCATCAAAACTGTTTGATGAATCTAAGTTACGTCAAGAATCTCTTCTTGGAAGCTACAGTGATGTAGAACCTTCAGCAGACCGAGAACTGTTTCCGAAAGTAGCTCCCAAATCCGACAGTAGAACAGAAATGAGGTTCCGTGAGAAAATGGACTGAAGTCTGAAAGGCCTATGGGTCTTAAATACAATACATTTTATATGGAGGTTGAACTGTTTCTTCTGTGAGCTCCTATTACACATTTTTCATCAACATGGTGCTGATGTCTGTTCTGCGATCCCTTTTTAGGGAAACCGAACCAAGTTTGGACTCCATTGTAGAGCCCTGCATGGAACTGTTTTCTTTTTTTTTATTAACCTTAAAACTGGAACATAAACGACTTTCAAACAATACATTACAACTAGCGGGATTTATGGGATGGCGGGACTCGTGCTGTATTGGTTGTGAGTCATGAGTTGCTTTTGTTGTCATGGTGATGACATCGTTTCCACGTTCTATTTAACCAGTTATGAATTCCGTATAAAAGACCACAGAACGGTACCATGCTGGCAGAAAAGTGCTACATGTGTCTCGAGCCACTGTCCCGGTACCTCCTCACTGTGCCAATACGTTTGCTCACGAAGCTCTGAGACATTTCTGGTTGAAATGCACTCCCCCTGAGCGAGTCCACTGTGAAGACACAACCCCAGGTGTGTGTGTGGTATAGGCAGGTCACCTGTACACTGCTCAAGCACTTTTTTTTTTTTTTTAAGGCTACGGTTACAGATAAAGACCACATTCTTGGTTCTGAGGTACTTCTCACCGTCTTCTCGCTGTGCTAGTCTGAAAGGGGCTTTAAAAGGCAGCTGTCCTGATTTTGTTTTCTTGAGCTGAAGTTTAAGCAAGATCTCCGTTTTTGTTTTGTTTACGGTAACGATGGACGTCTAGGTAACCTGACCTACCTTTTAAAAAAAAAAAAGTTTCTGGAGGTTTTCGCTATGAGGCGAACAATGATGATGTCTGTTTCACCGAAAGGTTTTTTTTTTTTTTATCATAAAATCGTCATCAAGAGAATTTTTCAAGTAGGATTTTGTATTCTTCTTATTCAGCAGCTGATTGTCAGCGATTACAATTATTTATTGTACTAGTCATTATACTGTTTCTTTTTAGGACATTAAGTTCCTGTTGGTTCGTTTTTTTGTCTCTTTCTCTGTGACATAAAAACACATTTCGCATTGCGGAGAGGCAGAAAAGAGGCGATAAACCTGTCAGTCTTGAAGATTTAATTGTTGCTGAAAACGTACTGACTGTTGCACTGACACTGGAGACTCCTTCAGTGCATGTTAAATAATCATCTCCTTGCAGAAAGCTTCTCTAGATCTGCTATTCGTGTCTATAAGATTGAGCGGTTACTATAGGAACGATGACAGAAAACGTTTTCCTATGAAGGGCCAAAAATCTCAATTGAATAATTTTATCTCAAAAATAAAAATGCTGCATTAAATTAAATATTAGATGAAAATTTGCCATGATTCCTCTCATTTAGGATTCAGAATTTAAAAATCAAAAGAAAACATGGGTTTTTAATCTGCTTAACTAATGCAGTTCAAGTTTAGTGAAACTTATAGTGCAGTTTGAAACGATCAAATTTATTGTACAATACAGTTCCATAACTAATTCAGTGACCTCTAAGAGACATGAAGCTGATCCTTATTTTTTGGTCCTAACTAGAGCGCGACCGATAGTAGATTTTACAGATTTTGAAAGCTAGTTTCGATCGTACTTGCCGATAACCGATTAATCAACTAATGAACTGTTTTTAAAATGGATACTGGATAATAAATACAAACAAAATAAAAGATATGCATTCAAACTGAAACAAAAACTACCCAAATTAGGGGTGTAACAGTACACGTATTCGTACCGATATCGTTCCCTCAGCAACGTATTAAGTGTTTTTTTTTACTCAGGGGTTTTGAAAAAGAAACGCTTAAAAATCCACAGCGCTAGCGTTGGACTCTAGCCACTTCCTGGTTAGCGGCTAATGCTAGCGCTATGGGTTCTATAGCATTTTATGTCCAGCATCAATAATTTCTCTTAAAAGAAAAAAATCCTGATTACATATCAGGGGAGTAAATAAATAAAGGTTAAAATATTTGTTAAAGTATGCTGAAATAAGTAAAACAGTTAAGGAGATCATATCTTTAGAAAATTAAATAGTAAATGTAAAACACACATCTTAGATTATTATTATTAGATTAGATTTTTTATAAAATATTACAAAATATGATTTACAACTTTATTTTAAATTGCTTTAAAATGTAAAATGTTGATCACAAATGTTAATAATAACAAACTGCGTTAATAAAAAATGACAAGCAATTTTATGTTTTGCATTTCTAACCCCCTAACCGTACCAAAACTGAACCGACCCGTGAACTGAGATACGTACCGAACCGTGAATTTTGTGTACCTTTACACCCCTACTCTAAATAAATAAAAACAGTAACATCCAAAATGAATAAAAAAAACCATTTCAAATAAACAGCATGTTGTGTCAGTGATTCGCCTCTAGAGGCTGCTCTCGTACTGTATTACGCAACCCGGAAAAACTATCTGTATATATTTTTGCAGATAGCCGATAGTCCCTGCAATCGACTATCTGTGCTGATTAATCTACAAAACCGTTGAATCGGTCGACCTCTAGTTGTAAGTTTTTTCAAATGCAGACTGTTCTGCTAAATGACATCAGAAAGTCTGAGTGACATGACGAACTGTAAATGTTTTGAGGCAGAAATGTACTAAAGTTTCAGGGTGATACCGACTTCCATTATATTATCCTATAGAAGGCTATAGAAAACAATTGCCAATTTCTTTACTCACTACAGAATAGCTGAAACATCCTCATGATAAGGATTTATTATTAGACCTGGCCTGTGTCTCTGAGGATTCCCCTCAGATTTCTTTCGCACAGCCGGAATGAACAGACTATTCGTTTCTGGAACATTTTTGTTTGTGCTTTTTGTATGTTTGCCTTGATGTTTGTTAATCAGTATTATTTATGGTGTTGGGATTTTTCCTGCTGTTTTTCTCACTCAGACATCAACACCAGTCGAAGTCATATTTTGAAGCAGTGGAACAGTCGCTATGCTGCGTGTATTTTGTCATCTGCTGGACGGAGAGTAGACGTCATTTTTTATTTATTTTGCCAGTTTTTTTTTTCCCAATGTGAATTGCACTGAAGAGTTTAGCTCGGAATTAGAGCAGAATCAGAAGTGAGATTGGGAACCAGTAGTTCCTGAGGTGTCAGAGCTGAAAGTCACCCCAAGGTCGTGTTCCAGTAAGTACCCGAGAGAGCAAGAAACACGTGAAGAAACACTATTGATGTTCTTAGCGCGAGTTAGTCATGTGCCAATCGTTTGTTGAAGAGTTTCATTCCAAAATGGAAGTTCAGGGGTTTTTTTCCACAGGTTTTTTGGTTTTAAAATCAAGCTATTGGATAAGTTTTCCATATCACAACCATCAGCATATGTAAGGACATCTGTACTGTGCTGTGAAAAAGTATTTTTACATTTACATTTAGCATGTTTCCCTTATGTTTGGAAGGTGCTATTTAAGTGATTTCTTGATTCAACAGATCTGGCAGTAATAAGGCCTGGGTGTGGCTTACATTACTTTTTCACATACTTTTTCCACAGATTTTTTCCCTTAACAAATGAGATTGTTATATAAAAACTGAATTTTGTATTTACGAAGTTTATCTTTGTGTAATATTGAAATTTGTTTGATGATCATTTGTCACAAAAAAAGCAAGACCAGAAAGCGACAAATACTTTTTTACAGCACTGTAATCCCAGGCATCTAAATGCTAACACGTCTAAGCAGTTTAATGTGGGTTATATATATTGTAATGTCCAAAAGAAGCAAGAATGAATGAAATCTTATCTAGCCATATCAGTGCTGTTCGGCTAGAAACATTCTGATTAAGAGAAGGTGAAAATATTCGAAAAACGTCCTTCCTGTGACGCTCACATCAGGCTCACTATTAAACAAACCGGTTTGAAAACGATCAGTAAATATCTACTATATTTTTGATTTACATTTATTATCTACTGATCTCCAGGATGCATTAGTGCAACAACAAAAAAAGGATTTCAGTTTTAAAGCTGGAATATTTTTTTTATGCTGATACAGTATGATTCAATTTCGCTGCACGTTTTGTTAAAACACACATGACTGGAAACATTTTGTGGAAGAAAAATGAACGTCCTAAACAAAACCAGTGTCTTCGTATTGTATACAAAATGAGGGATCATATCATCATATATCTGTGAGAAAAAAAAAATTTGATGATAAAAGTAAATAAAAATACATTATTTTTCAAATAAGTCACTCAGGATCATTTTGGGAAAAGCTTTTTATTTTATAATTGATCGCATTATATATTATACACTATTATAAACAAAAGTATCGGGACACCTGCCCTTTCCAGCCATAAGTGGTTCTTCACCAAGCTGTTTCCACAAACTTGAAGGCACACAATTGTATAGGATGTCAATGTATAGAAGACTCAATCCTACATGAAAATGCCTCTGTGCACAAATCCAGCTCCATGAAGATATGCTTTACATGGTTTGGAGTGGAAGATCTCCTGCTATAGAGCTCTGACCTCAACCCTATTGAACTGAAATTGAACTGGAACGCTGACTGCACCCCAGGCCTCCTCAAATCACCTACATCAGAACCTGACTTTACTGACACCCTTATAGGTGATTGAGCACAAATCTCCACAAGCACACTCCAAAATCTAGTGGAACATCTTCCCAGAAGAGTGGAGGTTACAGCAACTGTGACTAAATGTGAAATAGGATGTTCAAAAAGCACATCTTATGGTCAGGTGTCCACAACCTTTTATAGATATGGTGTATACTGTTGCTTCGCTCAGCTCTGTTTAATTTTTTTCGTAGTTATGAGAAGAAGGAACACCTTTGTGGTGCAAAAAGATCCTGAGGGAAAAAAAATCACTGATCTTTGTGTAATTTTGTTTAAAAGATTATCTAGCGGTACCTTGCAACCGCCTCAGAAGGCAGTGCCCCTGACTCTGTTTACGCCTCCTCAGCTGAACGTAACTGTATAGTGGAAGTGCAGTGAGTGATTAGTTTGGAGATAAATACCTCATTATTATTATTATCATTTGTTAAAAGCTCATTTCGTCTATCGTAGCGTCAAAGCAGCTTGTGCTCGCGTGTAAGTCGAAGGATTTACAGATAAAGCAGTAAATGAAACTCATTCTCAGTCACACGGTTACGAATAAAAAAAAGCGTATCAATAAAAAAAGCAATAGAATAAACCGTCGACTTGGTTTACATCTCATGAGAATGGGATTTGATTTTTATTTTTTTTATTTGATCGTCTTCTTCTCAAATGTTTTGTTTTCTCACATCTATACTGCTTTATCTGTCTGTCGGCTTTATCTCATTTGTGTACGTTTATCCATGAACTGATTATTGCTCTTGTTTTTTTTTTTTTTGTTTTTTTTTGTTTTATAAAGATAACTGAACACGTAGTGACGCAGACTGGCCTGAGAAGGTCTGAGAAGGTTTGATGCGTTGTGGGAAAATGTTTTTCAGTGACTTGGAGTTTCTCAATCCAGCATGTCATTCAGCTCCATACACTCCATTATATATAAATGTTGCCAGATTTGTGTCAGAAGGTTTTTTTTTTTGTGCGCACGACTACCAGGGTTCAGGGTCTGGAACTTTTTTCTTTACAGTTCAGCAACCTGTAAAGAATGAATTGTTTGTTTTATTAAAAGGAGCTGAAACGTTTAATGAACCAAAGGATTCCAGGAATTTTTTTTTTTTTTTTCGTAACGCAACAGTACTGTTTTTTTTGTCCCCTGGAACTGAATAGTCCTGTGGTTTTTTTCAGGAATGTAAAAGTTTTTTTCAAGAACCAGATATTTCAAATAATTCTTTTTAGTACCTGTTGACTTTTAGAACGTATTTCAGGAATGGTTGTGGAATTTTTTTTTTTTTTTTTTTTAGGAAGAGATTTTCCAGAAATTAAAACATTTCAGAAACTTTATCACGGATGTTAAGGTACCAGTACCTTGTTTAGAACTGTATTTTCTGGAAACTCTTTCACTATTTTTTCTAGGAGCTGAAGAGATTTCTCAGAACCTCTCTCCAAATATAGGAAACAAATACTTGAAGTTTTTTTTAATAATTTGAAAATTCTTTTCCTTTAAGAAGCTAGAAACAGTTTAGGAACGAAGAGTTCTAGAGCCTTTATTAATAATAATGTAAACGTACAGTAATGTTTTTTTCAGTCTCCAAACACAATTCCGGAACATTTTCAGCGTCTGGAGAATTCAAAAACATATTTAGGAACTGTGAGTTTCAAAATTTCACATTTTTTATTTAGTTTTTTTTATTTTTTTTAATGAAGACTATCAGAAATTTAGAAACATAATGGTTCCAGAAACAGAAACTAAAGAGATTCAGAACTCTCCTGATAGTACTGAACAGGTCATGATAAGTTTTTTGCCTAGCGCAGACACAGCTGAGTGTGCGGTTCTTCTTTCCTTTTTTTTTGTTGTTTGTGTAAATATAATGTTAACACAACACAAACCACACTCCTGTTCCACTGCAAACAGTCTGCATCATGTCAAATTCTTACTTAATAATCATGAAAATGCATGCTTTAATGGAAACGTGAGGGACATGAGGTCTGGATTGAGAAGCTCTTTGCACTGTATTGCACTCCATGTGTCACTAAAACGTCAAATGTAACTACTTATTATATTTTATGTATTTTACAATCACGGGAATGCTGACTGAATAAATATGCTTGTTTAAAGATCTTCTAGTCTCTTGTCATACATTGCTTATAGGTTCTTCTTTCGGCTGCTCCCATTAGGGGTCTCCACAGCGGATCATCTGTCTCCATACACCCCCGTCCTGTACATCTGCCTGTTTCAAACCAACTACCTGCATGTCTTCCCTCACCACATCCATAAACCTCCTCCTTCCTGGCAGCTCCATCCTCTGCATTCTCCTACTGATATACCCCATGACTCAATCTCGCCTCCCTCACCTTGTCTCCAAAACGTCCTACATGCGCTGTCCCTCTAATAAACTCATTTCTGATCCTGTACATCGTCGTCACTCCCAACGAAAATCTCAACATCTTCAGCTCTGCTACCTCCAGCGCCACCTCCTGTCTTTTACTCAATGCCACTGTCTCTAAACCATACAACATCTCAGGTCTCACCACAGTCCTATAAACTTTCCCTTTCACTCTCACAGATACTCTTCTATCACAAATCACTCCTGCTATCACTCTTCTCCACCCACTCCACCCTGCCTGCACTCTTTTCTTCACTTCCCTAACACACTCTCCATTACTTTGCACTGTTGACCCCAGGTACCTGAACTCCTCCATCTTCTCCACCTCTTCTCCACTCCATTGCCCTCCCTCTCATTTACACACATGTCCTCTGTCTTACTCCTTCTGACTTTCATTCCCCTTCTCTCCAGCGCGTACCTCCACCTCTCCAGGCTCTTCATAACCTGCTTCCTACTCTCAAATATCATACCACTCTTCACCACTCTTCTCTAAATCATACCAGAATTTTTCTTTCTCCTCCATCTCACAACCAACTTGTGGAGCATAAGCACTGATGACATTTATCATCACACCTTCAACTTTCAGCTTCACGTTCATCACTCAGAAACTCTCTTCACCTCCACTACACTCTTACTGTACTCTTCCTTCAGAATCACCCCTACACCATTTCATTTTCCATCCACACCATGATAGAACAGTTTAAACCCACCTCCAATGTTCATGGCCTTACTCCCTTTCCACTTAGTCTCCTGAACACACAACATATCTACCATTCTCCTCTCCATCATATCAGCTATCGCTCTCCCTTTACCAGTCATAGTACCAACATTTAAAGTACCCACTCCCCTCCACTTCTCCTTTCTCTCCCATTTCTGTAGACATCTTCCTCCTCTCTTTCTCCTCCTTTGGCTAACAGTAGCACAGTTTACCCCAGTACCCTGTTGGCTAACGATACCTGTGGCGGTCATTGGTGTCCCGGGCCTCGACCGATCCGGGATGAAATTTAGGTTTGTGATCTGTATATTTGATATGTGCACTGACTACTCACCATAATGGTAACCATGAGTTATCATACTTTGCTTATATGTTCAATTAATAAGTTATTTCATTCATTTATTTGTATTTATTACATGTCACTTTGCTTATATAATAAATACAAAAAATTAATGAAAAAAATTATCATCACTATCAATAATAATAATTTTAATATTAAGTTTTTTATACATTAACATTAACAATTGATAATGAAGGATCAGACCTAAGAAACGCTCCAAAGCAACTGGGAAAAACTAAACCTTTTTTGTAATGACTGCATTTTAACACAAGATGGCACTAAAGTCACCTAAACTCACTAAGCAGCACTTTCTACCACAGCTTCAAACTGGAGGTCAGGCCAAGTCTAGTTTATTTATACTGCACGTTTTATAACAACCAAAGTGGTGTACAGAGATAAAGCTGACGCTTGGAACATCTTGAAGCTAAATGACATACTTGGCTCTGATGATTGGAGGACGTGTGTATATAAGACTTGTGAAGAGGATGTAGCCTGTGTAAACTGCAGCACCAGGCCATGCAGCATGTTTTCCTGTTGTGCCTTAATAAGGCAACGTTTCGCTCTCTCTCACGGTCACACAACCTCCTTACATAATTTACATCTATTCGTTTGGGAGAGACGTTTATTAGAAGCAACATCCAAGAAACCGATCTGAGCAGAGATAGGAAGGAATCAGAATCAGAATCAGAAAGAGCTTTATTGCCTTTTTAAGCTTTATAAGTTTGCACTTACAAGGAATTTGTTTTTCGGTGACAGAAGCTTCCAGTTGCACATTTTTCAAATTAAAAAGTTAATAAAAAAGCAAAAAAAAAAAAAAATATGAACAAAGAATAAAAGTATAAAGGTTGTTGCACATTGTTTTTTATAAAGAAAATGTAAATGAAGGGCAAATACAGAACAATGAAGTACAAATACTTCGTTACTGTACTTAAGTAGACTTTTCTGGTATCAGTATTTGACTTCACTATTTATTTTTCTAACACATTTTTACTTTTACTCACATTTTTTTACACAAATATCTGTACTTTCTTCTTCTTACATTTTTCAACCAGACTTGTTACTTCAGTTTTAATCTGTCAGGTGACACGATCAATATTTTTCTTCTCATTGCGTGCCACAGCCCATCTAGAAGTCTGAGGTTAACGTGGATGAGACAGAGGGAGTCAGTGATGTAATCATGAGTGAGAACATAGACATTCCTGATCATCATTATATTTTCTCTGCTTGTGTTCTATATGGTGGATTTTCAGTCTGAATACATTTATCAGATAACAACATTTTAAATTCCTTTATAATAATATATTAATATGATGTGAGGTTCAGTTACCAGCGTGACACGAAAACAGGTAGTAATAACGGCTACTTTTTACTGAAGTACATGTCAGAGCCCAGATTCCTTTACTTTAACTTGAGTGAAAAAGTGTATTCATTATTTCAACTTTCACCAATTTCCGGATATAAACTACGGTTTGGGACGCAGTAATTGAAAATGCACAAATCTTCTGTTTGGCATCAATGAATTTCAGCAGCACAAATGTATTTCTTTGATTGCATGATTGATTTATATTGATTGCAAAAGACCAGACAGGATTCACACTTTTACTGTTCTGTACCAGTGTTTTTGTTCTTGGTTGTTCATCCATTTTCAGAAATTGTAATTCTATGTTTTGTCTGTTACCATTTGAAGGTTCACAAGATTCACCTTTGACCTGTGTTCGAGAACTGGTTGATTATTGGTTGATCTGATGCCGTACACGCCTTCATTAGTGACATTCGATATTCATCTGCACAATTCATCAATTTAGGAAACAACAAAGTTTCATACATTTTAAGCTTGACAGATACTAACGACTGGTTTAACCATTTAGCATTCAATGACTTATACAGTGAAATGATGCACAGGTGTTTTGGGGGTTAAAACAATTGATGAGGAACCAGTATAATTTTGATCAACATGACATAAATCACTAATAATGTAGGAAACAGCAGACAGTTGTACACAATCAATGAAATGAATGTAGATAAGCATTTAAAATTTGATCAAAGCAACAAGAAATGCGTTTATGATGAGCAAAATTGACTCCATGATATGGGAATTCCATTACTGATCTGAGAAACGCTCCAAAGCAACTGAAAAACTGTAATAAATACTGAAAACCATAATACTGGATCAGAAAATTCTCGTCGTGTTCCAAACCAGTTTCTAGCACTCATATCTTCCTCATCATCCCCATCGTTGTTTCTCCTCGGCTGTTTCCTGGCTCTCGGCCCATGTAAAGCCTGGGAGGCGTCTCAGGAGAGCCCAGAAGAACTCAAACAGTCCGAGTGAGTTCAGTGTAGCTGATCTAAGGGGGAGAGTGTGTACACAGTGGCTTCCACAGCTCCATTCTGCAGACCACTTGAACATCTCCAAAAGCCTCCTCCTGCTTTCCCAAAGACGTGAGAGCACCAGGTGAGTGTCATCGCCTCTCCTGTTGGTTTAAAATAAAAGCGTACTATGTAGTTATGTAGTTAAATGTATTGTGTAGTTATTACACAATAATAGCTATTTAAAGCCAATTTATCAGGGTAACAATTTTCCTTATTCACAGTGTAGCGTATCAGCAACCTGTAAGTAACTGGAATCATTCCAATCCAAAGCATTTTCCAGGTAAAAGACATGTCTGAGTCTCATATATTGACTTTATGTTGTTCTTTAAGATAATTTAATTCATCAAATTTTTTAATAAATAGTTTGGAGGGAAAAAAAAAAGAAATTCCTTCTTTAAATGATATATAAATAAGAGCTTTATGATCATTATCTGCTCCAGCCGAGCTTCCAGACATCGGCCTACTTTGTTGCTTTCTTGATTTTTCTTTAGAAAACAGTTGGGTTCCAAACCTCCTTTACGAACAGTCTGCCATGTGTCTGTATTGTGAATATAAACTCTTATATGGAAGGAAAAAGACACGAAAGAATGTGCCATTACGATATTTCGATTACAGTAGGTCCCATTGTGTTCTGAACCACATCAGCTCATCTGAGAGTGACATCACTGAAGACGTGCATGTGCTTTGAGGCAAAGAAAAAAAAGAATTCACAGAAAAATGTTTTGGGTGAAACAGACTTCCATTACATCCTAGCTGCATTTGAGAGAAAGAAGCAGACGTCAGACACCAAACATCTGTGCTGTTCTTACTCACTAGTGGGGTAAGGGGAAATGGATGTTTCACTGATTTGCTGTTTTATGCAATGACACTAGGTTTATCTGATGCAAGGGCATGTATAAAGTGATCTCGGTTCTCCATAGTTGTGTATTATTTAGATAACACACCGCCTGTCTGTTTACAATGTAGAGTACTGGGACTCTCAGATCACCCACTCGTTCTCGCAGTGACTCAGTGTGTGTGTGTGTGTGTGTGTGTGTGTGTGTGTGGAATATAGCCAGTCGCTTTTAGACAACACGTGAGGTGCTGCTGTGTTTTATTTCAGCTCAGGCTAACGAACTCGGTGTTTACTGTGAAAGCAGATGGCTTTTTTCCATTTATGTCCAAATTCAAAATTTTCTACTTTCATCGAAAATGGAAAATACAGAATTGCGTGTTTTTACCCTATAGTTTCTTATCGTGACCCCTATGATGACCCTATTAGATGTGAAACATCTGCTCTAGTAATCTTCTATAATGGCATTAATAAAATCCCAAACCTATGAATGACTTCTGTAAATGATGCTACTGTGATTGTTTCTGTGATGACAGGACTCGAGGTATTGACGAGTGTAGAAGTAAAACTCTTTATAAATAAGTTTACCAGTAGATTTAGCTTAATTCGCAGTCAATGCTAAGTCTAATTACAGTCACTGTAGACATATTGATTGTTTTTGTTATTTAGCAACAAATCTGAGGTAAATGTTGATGCTTATGAATATTTTGTCACAATTAGTTAGCCAGTGTGGCTTGGATTAATTCAGTGGTGCACAGTAATGAAGTAAATGTAATTCTTTGCTAAATTTACTGAGGTAATTACATTTGACTTTTACTTAAACTTCACTGTATTTCAAAGTCAAATATCTCAAAAATCAGTCGGTCCTTTTTATTTATGGGTAAAAACTTAACTGGTCAAATACTGGTCAAAAGGCAAATACTTTTGTACTTTTACTCAAGTGAAAGTTTAAAGCGAGCACTTTCACTGGAGTCATATTCTACAGAGTGTATCTCTACTTTTACTCAAGTACATGGTTTGTGTACTTCGTCCACCGCTGATGTGATTACAGTGTCAATGAAGCTGTTTTCATCGTTCTTAGCAATTTACCAAAAAAATCTGAGGGAAATATTGTTAATCCTTTTATTATTTACACTGTAACTGATCTATATGATCTATATTCAAACTCGGCAGTGCTAACGGCGTTTGCAGACAATTGCCTGCTTTTCAGTCATCTGAGAATCTTGATTTCCTGACAATTCCTGTCAATTTACTGCCATTGTAGACTTTTACATCGTGTGTTTAAAAGCGCTATGTGTTAAAATTTGCATCCTTTTTTCTTTTCTCTTTCAATGATGTCTTTACTTAGTAGTTTATCTTAATTTCTAAGATGAATGCTAATATGATGAATGCTCATTATTTTTACCTCATTTATTCTCTTACTTTAGTTTTACATTGTCCGTATTAAAACGTTGCATTTGGTGCTGATGGTAAACGCAGTGGAATTGAAACCATTGTGTCAATGTCATATGTCGAGTTTAAGCTAATACCTGGTAGTCTCAGTATCTGTTGTAACACAATGTTAATATTTCCTTATCTGGAGACGCAAAACATTCAGAAATGTCATTAGCAAAACAAAACAACACATCTGAGGAAAACGTTGACATTCCTACATTTTACATGGCTAATATATTTTTCTTCTCTGTTCTCTCTCCTTTTTTTTAGAAAAAGCGAGAGATACAGATAATAAAACAATGGCTGTGGTCAGTGCAGGTCCACTAACAGAGGAACAGCTTGCAGCCATCGAGGATGAGCAAGTGCTGAATGACATGGTGAGATGAACAGCTAACACACACACACACACACACACACACACACACACACATGGCTTTGGATTCCAGTAACTTTTTTGGTCTGAAAATGTTTGGAACTGTGTTCTGTTAAAAAAACAACAACATGCAACTTGAAAATGTATGGCTTTAAATGAGCTTGGTGACTCAGACCCACGTCATAGTACTATATTGTTTAACAGTTCTTGATTAATGTGTGTGTGTGTGTGTGTGTGTGTGTGTGTGTGTGTGTGTGTGTGTGGGTTGCTCCATAGCTGGACAAGGCTACAGATTTTGAGGAGAGAAAAATGATTCGTGCTGCCATGAGGGAACTGCTGAAGAAAAAGCGGGGTGAGGTGCAGGTCACGTCCCTACAGTGCTGTAAATGCTGCCCAAATCTGGCAAAGTTCTTGGGCCTTGTTTTTATAGCATCTCAACATCTATTTGTAGGGCGAGAGTCAGGGCTGTTGGCACAATCACACTCAATTAAATCATGGTTTGGCAGAAAATACCAAATGTACACAGTTGATAGTCTAGTGTCTAGGCTGTTGTTGTTTTTTTTGTTAATGTAGTTAACAAGTGAGTAACAAATATAGCTACCTCGTAGCTTTAGATAAATACAAATAAAGCTAAATTACAAAACCAAACAATTTTTCTGAGGATTACGTACAGTTCAGGAAAAATTGTCCTTGAGTTAATAGAACTAAGATTTGCATTTTGTGCAATTAATTTGTTTATTGAGCGCATTTACGAATTGTTTTGTCGCGATACATTGTTTATTCTTCATGTTTATCTTTTCTGTTGTCAACGCGGCTGCATCCTCAGAGCAGAGGGACCGAGAGCGTGCGGCCCGGCAGGAGAACCTTCGCCAGCAGGGTGTGTGTGTCGGATCAAAACCGGCCAACGGTCCAAACAATGTTCAACAACACACACACAGTGAGTTTTCCTTGTATAACACACATATCATTCCTTGTGATCACAATGCAGTGGGTGTGGCTTTTGTAACAATTATTTATAGGAAAAAGCATGTGGCCTCTGTACCCATCAGGTAAAGAGGGTGTGGCCTGTATATTCATTAATTACAGTGAAAAGGGTGTGGCCTCTGTATCCATCATTTAAAGGGAAAAGGGTGTGGCCTCTGTATTTACTAGTTACAATAAAGGGGGTGTGGCCTGTAGATTCATTAATCACAGTGAAAATGTGGCTTCTGTATTCATCAGTTACACTAAAGGGTATGTGGCCTGTATATTCATTAATCACATTGAAAAGGGTGTGGCCTCTGTATCCATTAATCACATTGAAAAGGGCGTCTGTATCCATTGGTTACAATAAAGAAGGCATGGCCTGTATATGCATTAATTACAATGAAAAGGGTGTGGCCTTTGTATCTATCAATTATAGTGAAAGTGTGACCTCTGTATACATCAGTCACAATTAAGAGGGTGTAGTCTCTGTATTAATCAGCCATCATGAAGAAGGCATGCCCTTTGTATACATTAATAACAATGAACGGGGGTGTGGGCTCTGTATTTATTACTCACAGTAAAATAAAGGGGTGTGGCCTCTGTATTAATTAGTCATATTGAAAAGGACAGACCTTATATAATATTAATATTTTTAGGGATAGTTTTATATAGCTTTTTTACAAAAATAAATCTATTTTATTCAGTATTTTTGGCTTTCCTTCTTTGTTTTTGCTTCGTAGAATCAGCTCAAGTGAAGTCTCCAAGTCCAGCACCTGCAGGCTCACTCTCTAGAACATCAGGAGGGTGAGAATGTAATATTTGTTAGGTGTAATATGAATGTATCCTGTTTCGTCGTGTTAACTGGTATTACTAGCATTAGTTTGTATAGCTGACCTGTTCTTTAAAGGTTGCGGTGCTAACAATGTTTATGTTTGATAGAGCAGCTTGTTGGTTAATAGGCTGAATTTGAAGTAATAGTTGCTGAGTAAAGTACATTGGGTTTGAGGGATTGGGTTGAGGTATGTGGTTGCTGCATTGCAAAGAAATGGCACTGTAGACTATTTAATAGGTAGCAAAAGTTTCTTTCTAACTAGCAAATTAGTTTGTATCAGTCTGAATTAGGAAATAAACTCATTATACAATCCTGACAGGCCATTTCTCTGTGTTAAAATTGATGTGTTTGCAATGTATTGTGGGTATTACATATTGGCACAGAACCACCATCAGTAACACTTTATGAAACTTACCGATACATTTTTTAAACAGACTCTCTGGCTGACTTCCTTGTAAGAACACAAACTAGACAGCTTTTAATCCGTTCTTGTCTTTTTCCTGGACACAGTGTGGCTCGTCCTCCAGCTGCTGCAGTTCAAGTACCTCGAAGCTCAGCGCTCGGCGGCCCAAACACCAAAGACGTGAAACAGATGCTGCTGGACTGGTGCAGAGCCAAGACTGAACCATATGAGGTGAGTGCAGGGGGGAGCTGACATTTACATTCTCCTATACTCCTGTTCGTGTATTAGCATGTCAACACTGTGTAAAATGACAGCTTTTTACTTTACGTTCATTTACTGTTATGGTAGTCTTTATTTATCTTTTTGTTTTTTAATATGTTTACAATGAAATTTAGCAAGACACTATGAAGACACTATCACTATCGTTTCAAATAAGGACATAAAAAGCTATCTTCAAGATAACATACCTACGTGATCATACGCAAAGGGGGCATGGCTTCCGTAACTTCCATTTACAGTAAAAAGGGTGTGGCCTTTATATTGATTAGTAATGGTGGGTAAGGGGGTTTCACTCACAATTAAGGGGGTGTGGCCTTTATATATTTATTAGTCACAATAAAAAGGGTGTGACCTCTTTACTAATATATTGTAACAAAGAGGGGCGTGGTAACTTTAAGAAGCTACTCAGGAAAGTTTTGTGAAAACTCCTGATGAATATCCAGAAGGTAACCAAGTTGTGTTTGTGTGCAGGGCGTGAATATAAAGAACTTCTCATCGAGTTGGGCTGACGGTCTTGCCTTCTGCGCCCTGGTGCACCGATTTTTCCCTGAAGGGTTCGAGTACTGCACTCTGGACCCGTACGATCGCAAAGCCAACTTTGAGAAAGCCTTCCGAACCGCAGAGTGAGCAGAAGTTCTAATTATCTATGTCTGTGATCAAGAACTGGTTTCACTTCAGCAGTTATCAGATTTTGTGTAGACAATGCAAAGTGAATATATATGATCTTTTTTCTGTAATTCAGTGAACATTGATGTGCAATAGTAGGCTTGGATGGGAACAATGAAGATATTTGGTTTTGATATTGTCTTGTGATAACATATTCAGAGTCAAAAAGATGTTGGACTTGGGATTGAAGAGTCATGAGTTCAAATCCCAGCATCACTATGCTACCAATGCTGGGATTTTGAGAAAAGGCTCAAAAACTCTGAACTGCTCAGTTTTATAGATAATTGTAAGTTGGATGCCATAAATGTAAATATCTCGCTGCAGAATGCTGCTCCTCCTAATGTTTCTGCTTAAATTAGTACTTAAGGTGTTTCAGAATCACCACCACTGGAGTGCAAGATGACTCAGCTTTTTCTGTTTGAGTTCGGGGGAGGGGAGGAAAAAAACATATAATTTAAATCCTTGTGTGAAAATACAGTCGGGATGTACATCTCCATAACTAAAGCCACGATGCAGTGCGATCTGATTTCAGTTTGATTCAACACTGCGATTCAATGCAATGGAAAAACATAATTCGATGCAGTTCAATAGGGTCCTGATATTTCACGTTTATTTCTAAAGGTAAGACAGACAGCAAATCATACATTTCCTTAATGGCCTTCTGACTTCTAACGCATGGCCCTTTCACAATCACGCCTTTGCAGTGCAAAAAAAAAAAAGGAGAAAAGATTAAATAAAACCAGATGTTCTTTTCCTGTTGTGTGTGCAGGTAGTTACAGCTCTACCTCTGCCATGTTAATCTGTATTCTATGTGACTCTCAGGACACGCCTCGGTCTCCGTAGTGTTGCAATACGTCATGTTCACGTAGAGAACACGTGTGAGAAACAGTTTAGCCAAGAGAAATCGATCTACATAGAAAATATTGGTCACAAATTATTGATCATTTACTAAATAATAAAAGTATAGTGCATCTACTAATAATTATATATAAACAAAACAAATAATTAACTTGCCAATGCCCCGATTCTAATCAGTGAATCTTACCATCCCTAGTGTACACAGGCAATAATTAATAATATACCCAAATAACAGCTGCACAGTGTGCTACAATCTGTGTGTGTGTGTGTGTGTGTGTGTGTGTGTGTGTGTGTGTGTGTGTGTCCTCAGGACATTGGGCGGCTGTCCTCGTCTGCTAGATGTCGATGATTTGCTGCGTATGCGGGAGCCCGACTGGAAGTGTGTGTACACCTACGTCCAGGAGTTTTATCGCTGTTTAGTTGAGAAAGGACTCGTCAAAACCAAGAAGAAAACCCCTTAACCACACACACACACACACACACGCTCATATATATATATATACACACACAGTGCCAAAGGTGAGTCAGACACAAAAAATGTAAACTGTCACACACTCTTGATTCCTTACAGTCTTACAGCTAATTTATTGCTGTAGAGTAATATATACATAGAATTGTGACATATTTTCCTGACGACAACATAAATCTTTTGTTTTGTCTTGTACAACTTCAAAAATGAAATCCTTTTTTAAATATAAAATATCCAAAAGCTAATAAATACATCTGAAATACTCTGGTGAGAGATGGGACATTTATTGCTCCATTTATTTCACATTTGTGAAAGAAGAGATTGTAGTGAGAAGAATACACTACATTAATCATTATTTTCGTCACCTAGATGTTCATTAAACAGTCTGACAGTCTGATTTCTGTAAAGCTGCTTTGAGACAATGTCTGTTGTGAAAAGCGCTATACAAATAAACTTGACTTGACTTGACTTGACTTGACAGCATTAAATGAAAATTCTGGTAGGTGGAAAAAGTTTGTAAATACATAATATGGGCAAAAGTATTGCAATTTTTCCAGCCACATTCTCTAAAACTTTTACCACAAAATTGGATTATATTATATTGAATATCTTTAGATGGCATGACATTTTTTCTGAACTAGGAGACCCAAACCTGTTCCAACATGACATTGCTGCTGTGTTCAAAGCCAGCTCCATGAAGATATGCTTTATATGGCTTGGAGTGGAAGATATCCTGCTATAGAGCGCTGCCCTCAACCGTATTGAACACCTTTGGGATGAATGCAAACGCTGACTGCACCCCAGGCCTCCTCACCCTCAGCACCATCAGTACCTGACTTTACTAACACCCATGTGGCTGAACGAATCTCCACAAACCTCGACAAACACGCTCCAAAATCTAGTGAAACATCTTCCCAGAATAGTGGAAGGTATTATAACAGTGAATGGAGACTAAATGTGGAGTGGGATGTTCAAAAAGCACATAGTTGTCTTATAGTCAGATGCAAAAGTACACACATCCTTCACTCTAGTAGAAGTACAGATACTCATGTTTTAAAAGACTCTGGTGAAAGTTGAAGTTCTGACTACACTTTTTTTTTACTCAAGTTGAACAACCAAGAACAAAAACACTGGTACAGAACAGTAAAAGTGTGAATCCTGTCTGGTCTCTTGCAATCAATATAAATCAAATATGCAATTAAATAAATACATTTGTGCTGCTGAAATTCATTGATGCCAAACAGAAGAAATTCAGCCGTGTGCATTTATAATCACTGCGACCCAAACCGTAGTTTATATCAGGAAGTTGGTGAAAGTTGAAGTAATGAATACACTTTTTCACTCAAGTGAAAGTAAAGAAGTTTGGGCTCTGATATGTACTTAAGTAAAAAGTACTACTACCTAGTATTAATAATTATTAATAATTAATAATTTCAAATTTTGTTGTCTAATGAAGGTATTCAGGCTGAACATCCACCATATAGAACACAAGCAGAGAAAAGATGATGATGATCAGAAATGTCTCTGTTCTCAGTCATGTTTACATCGTTTTACATCATTTACATTGTTTACATCATTTTAAGGGGTTTATTGATGTATAAATCTTCTAAACTTGTTTTGTTTGTTTTAGAAAATTAAAAAATGAAATCGGCCGTGTTTTAAATTAGTGTTGGGTTCCCTACGATTCACATTCAGATGCTCCACACTCCTATAATGCAGCTCAGTTTAGCTTCATACATACTATTGCTCTGTAGTTCACTGCACTTTAATAGTTTTGTGCCTTTGTGTAAAATACATACAGTATGTGTGTGAGAGAAAGAAAGTTTTCTACATTCCACAGATGTTACATATCTGTATTAATCTAACTCAGGCAGGCTCTATTATAGTGTGTGTTTGTGTGTGTGTGTGTGTGTGTGTGTGTGTGTGTCTGGATGACTTTTTATGGTGTTGTTGCTCTGTTATAGAGGCAAAAAGTCACCCTGCTTATTAAGGACATTGGAGCTGAACCCAGAATTATGTTTGTATGAAGTATTCGAATATCTTCAGTACACATCAATTTTATAAGCTCTGAAGAAGAACATTGTCTAAAGTGTCCTCTTATCCTACTGGTAAGAGAGGACATTATATTGAGCTCTTTTTCCATAAATAAGTGTAGTGATAGAGGTCCAGGGATAAAACTCTTTTTCTGTTTTGTGATGATGCACATCTTCAAGTGATTAATGATCTGGAAAAAGAGCCTAGTTAGCTTTTCTGACAGACACGTAGGCCACACCCCCTTTTGTTGGGACTGACAGACATAGAGGCCACACCTTCTTTTGTAGAATTGATAGACATATAGGGCACACTTTATGCACTGGGACTGACAGACACAAAGGCCACACCTCCTTTAGGAGAATTGATGGACACAGACCACTTTTCCCTTGAAGGATTTTGGTGGACACATATGCCACACCTCCTTCGGTGGAATTGATGGACACATATGCCACACCTCCTTCGGTGGAATTGATGGACACATAGACCACACCTACTTTGGTGGAATTGATGGACAAATAGACCACACCGCCTTTTCTTGGACCGACACACTCAGAGGTAACGCCTCTTCACTGATTCTGGAAAAACAGTAGTCACATGCATATTCGTTCTTTTTTGCTGTGTTCGATCCAGGTCAGCGCTTTTATGGAAGCAATGTGGCCGAGCTCCAGCTCAGAGTGAAAGACCAACACACACACACACACACACACACACACACACACACACACAACAGAGGCACGCCTCCGTTAGTCCTGCAACAGAATGCCAGCACCAAATGAACCAGTCACCATCCAACCTTCAGATCCTGTAGAAAAAAAAACAACCCTGCAAAACCTCATATGACCACTAGGTGACTAGACCTCAATCTTAGACGCTTTATTTTTACCAGGTTGAGGTGAGAAATGCACTGGTGTCACTGGTTCCCAATTCTAGTCATGAACCCACATTGTTGTGTTTTCTCTGATCTAACTGACCCTCATCAACTCAGGGACTGCTGTAAATCAAGTGATTATTTGTGTTGGGTACATTTGGAGCCGGAAAACCTACAAATGTGCAGATGTTTCTCCAGGACCAGGTTTTAGAACCTGTGCACATGTTCTAACGAGTCTTCAAATCCTCTTCTGAAGTTTGTCTGTACAGCTGCATGATTATGATGCAGTGTGTGTTTTTTGATTGGAAGAAATTGGACAGCGTTTTCATGTTTACTTTGGCGTTCTGGACGAACATGGAGAGCTGAAAAGTTCACATGCAAAATGGCTACTTAACTCATTTCTGCACAGGTCATGGAGATCAGATCTTTACAAATAAAGTCTTTGTCACAATCTGGTTGTCAGCTTTGTTCTGATACACGAACGATTTCAGATTTTAGATTCGAGGACAAGTTCACCCCAATATGAAATGTCTAACTCTACTGATTTGTAAATTTTTTAAAGAATGAAATGTCACGTTAGATCCATTTCCAATGATGTACAGAACCAAAAGTTAGCACACCTCCTACTTCATTTTTTTTCCCCAACATTGCACATTAATACTGAAGACATCAAAACTTGAAAGAACATGTATAGTATTATGTATTAAAAAAAACATGTTAAACAACCCAAAGTATATTTTCAATATTTATGCATGTTATATTTGATAACAGCTTGGCAAACCCATGACATTCTCTTATCAGATTCGGATTCATCAGACTGTTGAGTGCTTGTTGGCTGATTTTCCTTCACTTTAAAATTCAGATTCAGGTGATTAGGGAGGTCTTCTGATGCAGCGCTCCATCACACTCCTTCTTGGACAAATAGCTCTTACCTAGCTGAGGTGTGTTTGGGGTCGTGTTCCTGTTGGAAAAGAATTGATGCAAACCAGATGGAATGGCACTCAAAGCTGAGGCACATCATCACACCTCCTCCATGCTTCACAGAAGGTTTTCTTTCCTGTTTAAAAGAACAGCTTTACCTCTGACACTGGAGACTCCTCCCATAAACACACACACACACACACACACACACACACACACACACACACACTTTAATCGTGTCTGCTTAAGACAATGCGTATAAACGCATTATGGTTATGTTGAGGTTGAGGTTATAAACGGATAAATGATGAACATCTCTGCAGGCATTTATCTCAGTCTGTGTGTAGCTGCAGTTAAGGGGGGTGGGGGTCACTGGAGCGCGCGTGCGCGGGGGGGGGGGGGGGGGGGGGTTACGGTTGGACGTGCGGTACTCCTTTTTTTCCTCCTGTTTTTGTGACGTCATGAACACATTTCGGTTTTGACAGCAACAGCGGATGTTGGATAGGATGTGACACGCAGCACATCTCTCTCTCTCTCTCTCTCTCTCTCTCCATCTCTCTCTCTCCATCTCTCTCTCTCTCTCTCCATCTCTCTGTCGCGTGCAGTCCCCGTCCTGTGCGGGGATAAATCGCATCCGGACAGGAGAGGACAGGACAGGGACAGGGACAGGACAGGCAGGACACGACAGAAGGACAGGTGAGGACTCCACTACGAAGACCATCACGTCATACGAGGCTCGTGCACGGTGCGCTATGCGTGGTCGTGAGCGCGCGCCTGGGTTAGTGAACGGGTTACCTGTGTTCGACCGGTTACAGGTCACGTGACCGACCGGCTCCTCTTCAATACTACAGAAACTGGCGAGATGTTAGGATTCGCAACTTAATAAATAAACATACAATTTCCTTCGACCTGTTACTGATATTACCGGATGGATTTTCGGCGTTTTGAGTTCAGTTGAGGATTAAACAATAACCGCTAATAACGTTTTTTTTTTTTTTTTGTCGGTTTCACCTTGTGAATAAAAGGTAAGTCAGGCTACATTTCTGATATTTAGCACTGACTGGGTCGAGTAAACGCTTCACATATTCATTATCATGTATTTATGCTAGAAGGATATATATATAATTTTGTAATTATTAGCAATGTAAAAATGAGAAAGATGGTGAGATCTGGTACAGAGGTTAGGGTGCGAATCTAGGTAACTTTGGCTTGTTTTCATTGCGCATGCGCGGACGCTCAGTAACGTGGTTCGGCTTTTCGAAAATGAAAATTATTCCCATTATTTGCGTTTCTTTGAATCTAATTTCTCTTTCCTATAGTGTTAATTATTAATTAAAAACAGAAATAGACTTCTCAGCATTAAGAATTGCTTTTTAAATATAAACCAAAAAAATCATATATACAATTCAATATTAATTATAACAAACAATTATAACAAAGATAATAAAAAAGTCTATTATATAAATTTTTATTTTCTTAGCCTAAAAAAATAAAATAGTCTTAAATGTTTATAGTGCTTTTGAATTCTCCAATCTGATTGGTTGATTTTTTTACATGGCTGCCAGCTGTCATTCAAACCACAGCTTCATATCAATGTTCTCATTCCCATCCGTTATCGTTTCCATAGTGACAGCTCTTTCACCTACTCCTACAAAACGATTGAACCGTCAAATCTATACTCGCTGATATGGCGATCAATCTATTTTAATTTATGGAATTTAATTTATGTGTCTCAAGTGTCAGTGCTTTTGTATCAGTCAGTCATTTTACCTCCAATGGAAAGTTTAGAGGATTTTGTGATTCATGCTTTTTGCCTTATTTAATTCATTAGTGTAAAAATAGAGGCTGTTTAATAGCCCACTGGTTAAGGCTCTGGGTTTGGGGGTTTAAGCCCTGGTATTGCCAAGCTGCCACTCTTGGGCCCCTGAGCAAGGCCCTTAGCCCTCTGTGCTCCAGGGGTGCTGTCTCATGGCTGAGGCTGCACTCTGACCCCAGCTTCCTAACATCACTGGGACATGTGAAGAAAGAATTTCACTGTGCTGTAAAGTACATGGGACGAATATAAAGCACATTTTTTTCTGTATTTAAAATGTTTTTTTCAATAATAAATTTGAACTTTCAATTTATGGCAAATTCCTGTGGTATAAGAAAAATAAAATGTTTGGGCTCATGCTGTTATTGGAAAATAATCCACTTTGGGGTGAGGATGGTAAATCTGCTTTTCTTTACAGCCACCCATTGGTTATTATTTTTCTATAATAGCAATTCCCAAGTGAATCCTCGTATACTGTATATCAGTTTAAATATAGACGTAATAACAGATATGTAAGTAAAAATAGACCTATCGTATATCTTTACCTCAGAGTCTATTTCATGAATAATGTACAGGATATCACTATACAAGTTAAATACAAGTTAGGTTTGTTTTCTAGGTGAGGTGAATATCATATACGGAAATATCATAATCACAGTATTATAATATCACGAAAATACAATAAAAAAAAAAAAACCTGCAAAAAAACCAGGAAATCATAACAGATGTTTGTGCAGATATACATATATCAGGGCTGTCATTCGATTAAAATATTTAATCATGATTAATCGGATGATCGTCATGATTTAACTCATGATTAATCGCAACTTAATCGCACATGTTATCTGTTCTAAATGTACCTTAAATTAATACTTTTAAAGTTTTATTACTCTAAACAACATCGGCATGGACACATAGATGCTTTATGCAAATGAATGACTCCATATACTCTATATAGAGCACGAATACAAAATATTCTTGCAAACGTTTTAAAGTAATTATGGTGTTTTAAATTACGTGAAACATCAGGACACCAAACGGAAATGTTACTTCGTTTCCACACGGACGGTTTTAATAGCCGGATGTGTGCATCAAACAAATGTTTAGTGATAAAAAATTATTTTTCGATGAGCTTTATTTATTTGTTTATTTTTTATATCTTAGTAAAGAATGGACATCGTCAATAAATGTGTGTTGGGTCGAAGATTTTCGTTTCGCCTCTTTTATATTTATTTATTTATTTTTATTAAAATGATCAAACAGAAATGCGCGCTGCACTAATCACGGGTTAATAAAACTAGTGCCGTTGAAATGAATTTGCGTTAACGTGTCATTAACGCGGTATAATACGGCTCATGACTTATTTTCACCCCGAGCCAAAATCCTGTATGGCATGTTTGAGTTTGTACACAGAAAGGAGTAGCCGAGCTGGTGCGATTGAATTCGATGTCATCGCATATGGTCGATTAAAATGTCCGCGGTAAATGCCGAGTAAGGGCCGCTGTGGAGCTCACGTTGGTATGGACATTTATTCACGCCTCGTTGCTCCTGCTGTTCTAGTGTTGATTATACACCTTCAAATGTATTCATTTTACAGCATGTTAATAAAGAAACAGCTGACCGAGATCATCCACATAAGGTTCAACCCATAGGTTTATGAAATTCACACCGTGTAGGGCTTTAGTTTTAAACTTCCTAACTTCGTTGCTGCCATAGTAACCATGCAAATAGAGATAAATGTCTCATCCTTCGCTGTTGATGGCTCTCAGGAAATCTTCATTCTGAATGAAAGCAGGAGTTTTGTACAGATGATCGCATCTCTTACAGGACAGACAATGTACAGCTCCAAGAAGTGAAGGGAATAAAATCTGATCCTTGCATGGCGAGTTTATTAACTGCGTGAATGATCGTATAAGACAGTAAAGCAGTTACTGCCTGACAGATTATTTGTTTTTCTCCTGACAAGCAAGTGTTTTTTTTTCCTCTGTCCGATGAGGATTCGTGGGTTGTTTAATATTAAAAAACAAAATCATAGCGAAGAGAACAGAGCATTCAGTAGGCAGTGCAGTTTTCTAACCAGCCAAGTGGAAATAAAGCCCTGCTGCAGGAGTAAATACGGAGCGAAAGCGTTTGGGGGACACTGTGTGATGTAGTGTTCTTGTGTGAGGTACTTTAAAGACATTACTCAGAAATAAAGTTACACATTGTATTTATGGAGTCTTTGGGGTGGTACTGGATGGTACCATTGAGGATATATTTTACCTGCAGACATGGATGTATTGTTCCTTTAATTAGCTTTGGGACTAAATGGTTAAAGGGATTTCAGTGATTTGGACTTAAATTAACACCCACTTTAAAATATATAATTTTATCCTACTGTACAATGGTGGTCTTGACTACACTGAACATGAAACAAAAAGCATATGGTATCAGTCATTCACCTCTAAAAGGCCGACTGGAAGCCGGAAAAACTATCGGTATGGTATGGAGTTCCCACAATTAACTATCGGTGCTGATTAATCAGGAAAACCTGCATGTATAGGTCAAGGAGGAGGTTTATGGATGTGATGAGGGAAGACATGCAGGTAGTTGGTGTGAAAGAGGCAGATGTAGAGGACAGGGGGGGTATAGAGATGGATGATCCGCTGTGGCGACCCCTAATGGGAGCAGCCGAAAAAAGAAGAAGAAGAAGATTAGTCAGAGAACATTTAGTCCCGATTTGCTCTTATAATTCCTTCTACATCTTCTGGGAAGAGGTTCCACTACATTTTGGAGTGTGCTTGTAGACATTTGTGTTCATCAGACACAAGGGTAAAGTCAGGTACTGATGTAGGTGAGGTGAGGAGAGCTCACTTTGAGCACAGGGGCATGTTCGTGCTGGATCAGGTTTGGGTTTAGAATTTCAAGTGAACGCATACGTTTATTTATTATACCGCATCCGAAGACGTCCTATACAGATGTGTGCCTCCACCTTGGCAGTAACAGTTTGGAGAAGAACCACATATGGCAGAAAAGGTCAGGTGTCCCAATACAATTTTCCATATAGTGTATATTAATATTAAATCAAGGTGACAGAGCTATACAGTAGACAGAACTGCAGCATAGAAGAATGAGAATATAAAGAAGAGTTATTCACTTCTTTTATTTTTCACACTGACGAGATCACTGAGCCTTTGTGGTTAGTAGATAAACGGAGGCGAACCAGGCACCAGGCTGACTGTTCATCATAATCACATTTTTCTATTTTCCATTCTCTGTATGATACAGAGATCAGCGATCTGAGCATCCACGGCTCATATTGAGCTAATATCTGATCGCCCAGCTGATTAAAACAGCTGTTTGCATCTTCATTTAGTGTGAAAGATAAATTTGATCGTTAAGTAAAACGGACTGAAATACTTTTGACAGTGTCACATCAGAGCTGAAATGTATCCAGCGCTTGATTATCAGCCCCGATATAAATACTCGTGTATAATCCTCGTACAGTCAGCACCATGCTCACCGGGGGTGTTAATGAGCGTGAGCAGAAGTGCATGCAGTGTGTCATACTGGCAAAGAACTAATTTTTTTTTTCTAGTTTAAAAATTGTTGGAATTTGATTGGGAGGAATTGGGTTATTATTTTTATTATTTTTTATTATTTTTATTCATATTATGAATAATATTAATAATAATTATTGTTATTAATAAAAGTAATAAATATTAATAATAATATTAATAATAATATCATCTCGCTCCAATGTACTTTTCTCCTACAGTATGTTGTTATAGAGATATATTATTCATTGTCTTTTTTTTTTCTTTTCTTTTTTTTTCTTTTTTTTTACTGGAGAGAATAAAGCAGCAGCAGCACTGCGATGCGTTCCACACTTGACTTTATGCCATTTTCTTCCTCATCAAACACCGCAGCGCATGTGATCTCACCCGGTCTGTTTGCGAAGCTCTGTCCCAAGACTCCTCTGCACAAAACTCGCCGATCTGTCCACGTCGAGCAGATGGAGCCAGAGCGAGGCATTATCTCGCATTTCGCTCAGACACTTCTCTAGATCCAGATCAAGTCCACCGTAGGAGTAAAATACAGTCAGGGACTGGAGTATGGACAGTGTGACTTTAATCGGTTAAATCTGACCTTTTAACCTTCACATCACAACACCGTCAGTGCAAAGGAAAAGCGTCCCATCATCACAGAGGAATTATGGGATTGCAGAATTCCAGCAAAGGTTGTTGGGCCATGGAAGTTGTTGCCAGGCAACATAAAAGTGGAGCAGGATAGATGAGACAGGGAGGGAAAGAGGGAGTGTCTGTCATCTGCAGGAAGAAAGATGATCCTCACTGAGTGAGAGTTCTGAAAGCCTGCTGATGTCAGTCGTGACATCCTGATCAGTACAGCAACAGGACATGAAATCCAAACCCTAATCTCTCTCTCTCTCTCTCTCTCTCTCTCTCTCTCTCTCTCTCTCTCT
>JAAIIK010000074.1:779759-802156 GCA_014706435.1 Silurus glanis | reverse complement strand
CACACACACACACACACACACACACACACACACACACACACACACACGCACGCACGCACGCACAGGCAGTATTTTTTTAACCCACCAAGTGTATTAAACAGACAGTGAACACAATAAACAATGCTCTTTATGTTCAGTCGGGTCCAAAATTCAGCATCACTACTAACACCTGTCCATCAGGACAACACATTTTGGTCTTAGTCCAAAATGCCTCCAAAATCGGCCATGTTAGATTGAGATACAATGGATGAAAAATCCTCCTCTGAACCTGAAATCTGATTAAGAACACTGTGTGTGGGATGTCCCTCAGGGAATACAGCTGTCCTCTGTTCTGCTCTACTCCAATAGTGCTGCATCTCACTGAGCATCACATCACATCAAAACCCACAGCTCCTGATTATTAACAGCAGCCAATTACAGGCTAATGCATATGAATTCCTCCTTCTCAACCAGAATTCTCAAGCCCTCGACATGCCATCAGAGCATAAAAGGGGGAAAGTGGCACTACATATCAATGAGTCATCCACCTTCATAGCAATTGCAATGTAGTGACACAAGGATAAGCAGCAGTGTCACTACAAAATCACTGACAGATCTGTTCTTTATGGGCTTTTTAACAACACAACATAATCGCGTCAACAGATGTCATGTACAATGCCCTGAAGCCAGCTTATACCAGGTCAGCTGTATTCCTCAAACATTAACTGGTAGTGTCATTTCATCTCAATTCAGGTAGCTTGTCATGAGAGGACTAGAATCTGAGAACCAGGTTTTGCTGACACATCACTATGGCATCTGCTTGCAAAATAGAAATGTATACACCGTATTTTCCGGACTATAAGCCGCTACTTTTTTCCCACGCTTTGAACCCCTTAAACAATTGAACAATGAAGCGGCTAATTTATGGATTTTTCTGGGGTTTTTCCCGGTTTCACAAGCTTCAAGCCAAAAAACTGAACCCCATAACATTAGACAAATGAAATTGCGGAACGGGTTCAGGTGAACCAATGAAACTCTTTATATTAAATCAGATGCGCTCCCACTGAATCGGGCCGCACCACATCATAAATATGGATGCGGTTCCTCTGACGTTTGACCTGCCGCTCACTCGGACTGTCTACAGGAAATGCGAATCATTCGTCACGCTGAAAACAACCGGGCATGAAAAAACGCACTTCACCTGTGTTCTGAGCTGCACGGCATCGGGAGAAAAGCTTCACCGATGGTGATTTTTAAACGCACGACGATGCCAAAAGAAAGAGAAATTGTTGTGGAAGGAAGGAGGAAGACAGTGAACAATAACTTTCTTGGTAGGCTACTGTTTAGATACAAGCCGTGTAACAGTCACTGTCTTTCATTAAAGCCTGTGTAAAGTTCATTAGTTTCAGTGTAGACACCTGCAGCTTATAGACAGGTGCGGCTTATTTATGTACAAAATAAAAATCTTCGTAAAATTCAGTGGGTGCGGCTTATATTTGGGTGCGCTTAATAGTCCGGAAATTACGGTAATTGGATAAGTGGTGGAAACTTGGCTTTCCTCAGACTTTCTTAGAAAGTTGATGAGCTTTGTTGGCTATAAAGCTAGTATTGCGGGTACCAGGTGTAGTTCTCTGCCATGTCAACACCAAGGAGTCAGTGTAAAGCTTTTGTCGTGCATTGTCACGTTGTCATTTCTTGTTCTTGTTTCTATATGATCTGTACACGCACTAGGTTTTTTCTCCTTTTATTTTCCATAACAAATACCTGCAGTTGTCACATGTGCAGTTGTAACAGCTCCTGTTCCTGGACTCAAAGGACTTTAATCATGTTATGACCTGCATGCCATGTGAAACTGTAGGTAGCTCAGTAGTTAAGACGTTGGACTTCTGATCAGAAGGTTGTGAGTCCAAATCCCAGCCACTCCTGGGACCCAGAGCAAGGCCCTTAACCCTCAACTGTTCAGTTATATGAATGAGATTAATGTAATCGCTTCTGGATAAGGGTGTCTGCCAAATGGCGTAAATGTAAATGCGTCACTTAATAGGAATATGAAAAAGAAGATACCTATTAGATTCAATCCAGTGTGATGTTTATTAGACAAGAAATTTTGAAATGAGGGCATTGGTCTCCTGAAATACTGTGATATCATGAGGCTTTGTCTAATAAAATAGTAAACAAAATACGTGATCATAAATCACTCGAGATTATTTGACTTCATTAGGAATCAGTCTCTCCCTCTCTCTCTCTCTCCCTCTCCCTCTCACCCTTCTAGGGGAATAAGGGTGGAGTGAGTGTGAGGATGATGATGTTCGGTCACCCCATGTGCTTCCTAAACTGCCACCTGCCGGCTCACATGCGGAACCTGGAGCAGCGCATCGAGGACTTTGAGAGCATCCTGCAGCAGCAGCAATTCGAAGGCGGCGCTGCCGTGGGTGTGCTGGACCACGAGTGGGTGGGGCCAGGGGTGTAGCAAAGATTTGAATTGTTATTTCATATTTTTTTCTATTTTTAAAATGACAATACATTGTACACTGAGGTCATACTGCTGATTAATGACGTTATTTGGGTAGCAAAAAAACCCCACTTTTATATCAGTAAAGAGAAAATATTTACCACTTCTGTTTATAAATATAAAAACGTACTAGCTACATAAGTTTGGGTTAGCTGGAGTAATTGGTAAGAATAGTTTTACATCAGCCACACTAATAGCTTTAAAGGGAAATATGAAATGAAAGGTTATTTACTGGAATGCATTGTTTTTGTTTTAAAATGACAGTAATCCCCCGTTTCGAATCTCGCGGCCCCGGTTTATCGCGGAATCTTCGCGGCTGATTTTCCCGGTCTCTCGCGTATAGCACAATAATCTTTAAAAACTTATAGGGAATCATTTTTATGGAGTTTTATGTTGAAATAATGACATTTATTATTACAAATATAATTATTAATTATAAAATGAAGTAAATTGTTAATACAGTACAGTACTGTATACATAAAATTAGATTTTTGTAAACAGAGTGGTGTCCATTTATCCCAGTTTTTCGTTTATCATTTTGGAACGTAACCACAGCTACAAACGGGGGATTACTGTATATCCTAGGGTATATTACAAATTGCTATTTGGAAAAACTTTTGGAAAATTCGGTCCCGCTTCATGTATTTCATTAGAGGTCACTAAATAGCTGCCTCATTCATTGAACTCTATTGTAGAAGACATTGGAGTGTTTCTCATTATACTGTACGAGGTGGTATCAAAATTGAAACGTGAGTTCCCACGTCTGCAACCAGTCGTTCAAGGTATTTTGAGTGGCGAGCGGAAGAACATCAGAGAGATCCACGAAAACGTCGGAACCATTTGGCCACTTGTGCATGATGATCGTCGGAAAACAATCCACATGATCTGACTTCCACACCCACCCTACTCGCCAGATCTTCTTGCAGACTTTTGCCCTCGAATAGCAGAAGGTGCTCGAGATGCTTCGAAAAGACTCCAGGAACGCTGGAGCACTGTATTGCTGTGCAAGGGGACTATTTTGGAGGTGATCTTGTGCAAACAAGATAGATAAAGTACTTTCTTGTAAACAGAGCTAGACTCGAAACTTTTTGATACCACCTCGTAAGTTTCACTAAACTTTAACTTTGAACTAGTAATAGAATAGAATTAAATGCGGGGAGTCATGGCAACTTAATTTTTTTAATCTAATGGTACAATTTAGTTTTGGCCCAAATCAATCAAAGTTGATTTTTGGCTCTTCATAGGAAAGCATTTAGGTTGTTCTGGTGTAGGGTATCCACATAAGCATTTGTTTAACTAATTTGAAGAAAATCCTTTGATTTCAAAATGATGCTGCGACTCCAAAGCCAGGTTTAACCTCAGGCTCGTGATGCGTGCTCTCTTTCTCCACAGTGTCGTGTTCTGGTTTGGTGACCTGAACTTTCGCATCGATGACTACGATATCCACGTGGTGAAAAGTGCAATAGAGAACAATAAACTGCCTGTGCTCTGGGAGAAAGATCAGGTGAGGTTTCGAGTTTCAGGGACGACTGATCTCAGACCCTCAGGGAGTACCAGGACAGTGTACAGTTTCAGAAGTTTCTTTGTAGCCCAAGTATATGTAATATTAATTTTAAAGCTCAGAGATGGAAAATATGATACAATCTACCTATTAACATATGGTATAATCATAAAATGTACTCTATTGATTCAATATAATATAATAATTCTCAATGTAATGAATGCTGAAATTCAGTGCAGTTCCTTTTACCTCCACACGGGTCCGCTCATCAACACATTTATGGTCTGTGTTGTTGCGTGCAAAAGTTTCCGTACCTAATGATTATTCAATGTTATTCTTTTAATTACAGCTTGATATCGATTAAAAAATAAGAATTCGAAGCAAACTAAACCGGCACTCTATGATAATAATACCAGTACTGATACCGAAATGAGCAATTTGCTTAATATGAATCAATGAGGGTCCTTTATTTATTTAGTTCACCTCTGTTAAAGTTGATTGCTGGCAAGTCCTACTAGCAATGAACACATTGTGCTTTATGTCTAAGTTGTTTTAAGTTGTTCGTATTTTTATTAAGGGTGAAGCGGTGCCCAACCTGAGCATGCAGATCCGCATCGTCGATGGTTATTAAAAACGTGCTGCTCCTCTACATTAAAAAGTCACCGAAGACACTTGAACACTCACTTCACTGCTTCACGATCAACACAATTCATCACAACCTTCATCACAAATGTTTTTGTTCATACAGCACCATTTCATGACCACACACACTTTTACTGCATTCACATTTACTGCATTTAGCAGACCCTCCTATCCAGATCGACTTACAAAAGTGCTTTGAGTCTCTACCAATGAATAAGTCAACAGTGTTTCGCTAGATTGCAAACTTAAAATTGCCTTTAAACAAAGACAAATCAAACCAGGAAAAGTGCTAGTTTTAGTGTTTCAGAAGGAGGTAGGTCTTCACTCGTCGTTTGAAGATAGCCAGTAACTCCATGTTCAGACATCTGGGGGAAGTTCATTCCACCGTCTTGGTGCATCACCTACTGCGCATGCGTTTTCAGGTCGGTCATCGTTGAAACACGATGAAGATGTTTTATGATTCAGTTTTATGATGAACATGTCATAATGCTTTAGTGTGTGTAGTTTACACTCTGCTTTGCTTTTAATGGTTAACTCTTTAAAAATGTCCAGATCGTCAGGGATCAGGAAAACAGCTCTGACTTTCAAGAATGATGAAAAACGGAAAATGCTATCAGACTGGGTTCTAAATAGCTGCTCCCAAAGGAAACTGATCTGACTAGGCAATGTCTAGAATGTATTAATCCGTTAAGACAAGGAATTAGGGTTAGGGGCCTTTTTTATGGGCCCAGGAGCAGCAATTTGGTGGTGCTTGGATTTTAATTCGAAACCTGCTAATCAGAAATCCAACATCTTAAATAGAGGTTTAATCGGCACTGATAGTTGATTGCTGAAACTATCGGCAAAAAATCAATACTGCTTTTTTTAGTTAGCTAAGCGGAATCTAGAGACGAATCACCAGTGCCACGTGTCGTTTATTTTGACACGCAAGATTGCGACCTGTACACTTTATTACACATTTTTAAGTAAAGTATGGAAACCCAGTGCCTTTCTTTTTAAGATGGGAATCTTAGCATATGAAGTAGAGCTGCTTTGTTTTGAATAACCTAATAAAGGCATTCGATGATTAGTAATTTGTGCTCAAACTACAGAATACGACATTTTCCAGATGACTAACAACAACGTTGTTGTGAACATAGCCTTTTAAATGCATAGCATTTGTACCGATTTATTTCTTAAAAAGTGATTATTAACCATGCTTTCAACTTTGGTCTTGTCTTTCAGCTCAACATTGCAAAAAAGAGCGAGTCTGTGATGGACGAGTTTATGGAAGGCCCTCTGAATTTCCCACCGACCTACAAGTTTGATGTGGGAACGCACACGTATGACACAAGGTTCGTATATTACTGTGTGATTTTGATGCCTTTGGCATTGTTTAGACAAGTTTTATTTCCTGTTCGTTTTTCAGTGCTAAGAAAAGGAAACCTGCATGGACAGACCGAATCCTGTGGCGTCTCCGCAGGACGGGTTCCCCCGTGCCGTCCCATAATGCCGCTCTGCAGCGGGGTCTTACCTCGTGGCTTGGTGGGGCCACACAGGTCACGCAGTGCTTTTACCACAGTCACATGGGCTACACCGTTAGCGACCACAAACCTGTCTCCGCCCTTTTTTCTCTGCATGTGAGACAAAACAATCACGTTGAGTGTGAATATACATTTATGTATTAGGGGTGTAGCGGTACACGTATTTGTCCCGAACCGTTTCGGTACAGGGATTTCGGTTTGGTGCACGTGTACCGAATGCAAACCTTTTTATGTACGGAACATATTTATAACCTCCCTCACAAACGTATTTAGTGGCGGACCTCAAGTTTGTTTAGTCTCCGCCTCGCACTTTGAGCACAGTTTTTTTTTTTTTTTTTTTTTTTTTTTTTTTTAATTAAATTATTAAACTAAAAAACATGCACAAGCAATGCCAGGGGTATAAAAATAAAGAAACTAGAGTTAGCGCAGTGTCACTATGGCTACTCACTCCATACTAGAAATACGATTTGCATTTGTATACTCAGATTTAGTTTTGCTCATGCGCAAAATCACTGCCACTTCTATTTTTACTACAGTCTTCTTGAATTCTATGAATTCTTTATCATTTTATTTCCAGTTTGAAGAATTTCTCTTAAAAGGAGAAAATCCTGAAAATTCCGCATATCGAGGGAGTGAACGAATGAAAGATTGAAGGAATGAAGACATTTGTTCAAGTTTGCTGGAAAAATTAGAACAATAATGTAGATCATATATTTAGAAAATTAAATATTAAATGTAAAACACACACACTTATAGAAACATCTGTATTACCCAAAAGAGGTTTAACAGATGTAAACTATTTAATAAAATGTTCCATATATTACATTTTATTTAATTTTTTTTTTTTAATATTTTATTTTTTATAAAATATTGCATTATATAAAATATAAAAAATATTATACAAAATATTATTTTATATATTATTTAACCCAGCAGGTGTTTTATTTAAAATTGCTTTGAAAAACGTATTATTATTGTTGATGTTCCCAAATGAATTAATAAAAAACAACAAGCAATTCTATATTTTTATTTTCTTCCACCAAACTGTAACAAAATTGAACAGAACTGTGACTTAAAACTGAGGTACCGAACCATGAATTCTGTGTACCATTACACCCCTATATATACATATATATAAGCTAGATGTTTGTGCAGCTGTTAATACAGATGCCCTAAAACGGTTTGTGTCTCTGCAGTTTCCCTTTAAGCTGGATCTGCCATTAGTCAAACTGGAGGTAGAAAAAGAGTGGACCAAAGTGTCAGATGCGACAACCAAGTTTACTACAGCATCAGGTTTCCAGAGAAGCTCCTGGGACTGGGTGGGATTGTACAAGGTAAGAAAGAGTACAGTTAAAATGAAGGTCATGAGTGACCACTGAACTTCAAACGAACCTTGGCAGCACTGCATACGCATTCCTTCATCACTTCTGGTCTTTTATAACAGGCTTTTTTCAGTATTACGTTACTAACAAAAGTGAAATATTTCCTCTTATACAAAGCAACACTCAGATCGAGCTTACTGGATAGCAGAAGCTTTCGCCTCCACGTTATCAAGAGATCACGCTTCTGAATGCCACCACTATCTGTGGCCAGGAGTCAGGAGAGCAAAACTGCCAACGCTCTTTTTCTCTCCCTCTCTCTCTCTCTCTCTCTCTCTCTCTCTCTCTCTCTCTCTCTCTCTCTCTCTCACACCTGTGAATCTGAGCGACATTAGTCAAGCATGAGAGTGTTTGTAGAATAGGGCATTTTGTGTATCCTCTGGAGGAAGCACACGTTTGCCTTCACTGTCATGTGATGAGAGACATCATCTAGTGAGTAAATTTGAAAAGTGGAAAATAATTATATATAAGGATTTCTTCTTCCAGAAATCCTTGATTTTCCCTGCACTTCAGGGCTACAACACTGCCAAGCACCAACCAATCAGAACATGTTACAGGTTATGAGTTTTTCACTCTGTTTGTTGTCTGATCTCCTACATTTGATCAAGATTCAGGTTTATATTTTTCATTCCTCTTTAGTGATGCATTTAAAACATAATCATCAGCAACATAAAAGCCTCAGTCAGTGAACAAATCCAACGTGGAGTCATTCTATTTCCTCCAAAAAACGTTCAGGGAAACATTTGAGCTACACACTAGTGATTGGAGGATCAGATCAGATCAGATTTAACAATGTTCAAAATATTTAAATCCTTTTTTTGTTCATCATTTCGTTCAGTTGATCAGAAAGAAAATAAAATGGTACATTTTCAATAAGCAGATCCCCCAACACGTCTACATACACAAACTCTGACTATAGTTCCAATAATTTATACATGTACATAGAACTGCATAGCGCATGTGGGAGTCACGTGACAAAAGAACAAACGACTCGGAGAGGACGCGTGAGATGAACTTCTCAATTTTGTTTTCATGTGCAATGCCATGCATAGAGTATATGGGAGTCACGTGACCAAAAAAGTTAATAGAAGAGTTAAGACGTAAATTCCTCAATTCGGTTTCCTGTACATAACCTACGGAGATTTTGCGATGCTTTGCTAATGCGCGTCCAGTAGAAAACGAACGAATCACTATTTGAGACGACTCATTCTTCTGAGTCACATTAAAGTCCCTACCACACACACATTGTCCAAAGTATAAGTTAGACAAAAGGACAGATGACAAACGTAAAGATGAAGCAATAGTATTTTGTTTGATTGTTTGATATGTGGAAGAAATGATATACAGCCAAAATGAGCTTCCTATCTGCCTTTATTATTATTGTTATTGTTATTATTATGCCATGCTATAGTTCCCTGGTGGTCTAGTGATTAGGATGCGGCGCGCTCAATGCTGCGGCCCGGGTTCGATCCCCGGTCAGGGAACCAACCCCAGCCATTAGGATTGCACAAGCCTTAGTGCTGGTCCCAAGCCCGATAAATGGGGAGGGTTGCGTTAGGAAGGGCATCCAGCGTAAAAACCTGTGCCAAATCAAACATGCGGATGGTCCGCTGTGGCGACCCCTAACGGGAGAAGCCGAAAGAAAGATTATGCCATGATATAATGCATTGCTCAACCGTCCTATTGTGAAGATATTGATAGGCATTAGTGTTTAGCCTCCCATTCAATATCACCACAATCTGCCACTGATTATCACACAAATAATTTCTATTAGCCATATTAATCTATATTGGCCTGTAGATTAGTCTCTATAAACCGTTTCCTGTACATTCATGAAAAACAGTGCAACATGATTCGGCTTATTTTTCTAATACAGTAAAGGTACAATTGCGGAATAGAAACGCAGAGCCATTTATCTACTCAACTGAAAGCCGTGCATGTAACTTGACCTTCTAGGCATTTTAATAACATCCTCCTGTAACGTAGGTTTATTATTAACGTGCCAAGAAAGAAAGTGCTGGTTAAATATAGCTGTGTGGTGTGTATCTTACTATCAGCACATGCCAATCGCACAGTAAGCCCGTTCTAATGGAATTTGAGCTTTCAAGACAGGAAGTGGATGAAGCCATAATAACCTTGTTGCTAAACTCCTGAGCCATGTGGGTGCCAACATAACTTGGCACTGTTAGATAGGTTAGATATAATGGTAATAATTACGTTAATGGCACGTATCCACCCAAGTTTACACGTATTGGTTGTTAGTACACACAGCTTACACCTCTCAGTCACTGCTCATGCTCAGGATCATAATTACTCGTTACATTGTTACTATTAATGTTTTTACAAATATAACCAGCAGATGTTGATCATCATGTCATTCTGAATCCAAGACACTGTCCTAATGCTAATCTAATCCGTTTTCCAGAACGTGCACCAAGTTGAGAAATGTCCGTATTGCATCACTACTTGAACCGCGAGCTATCTGAAGATATGACTTGCAGAAAGAAAGAATTGGGATTCCTCTGATAAACAAATGCAAATAAGCAGTTTCTGATCAATAGTCAGATTTCCATTATTGCAAAAGTCACAATGTGTGTGTTTAAGAGAATGTTTAATATGTCCTCTGTGACCTCTTTTCTGTCAGGTGGGATTCAAACACCACAAGGACTATGCAGCCTATGTCTGGGCCAAATCTGACCATTCCACTCAGGTAATAAACAAATGAGCACAATAAGCCTGAAAAGCACCCAGACAATCTGATTAGTGTGTGTGATTACACTAAAGACCTTACGATTGTCGAACCAGCAGTATATGCAATGTGTAGTGTTTTTTTGTTTTTTTTCGTTTTCGCTTCCAGGTGACTTTTCCAGAAGAGGATTTGCCAAGAGACGCAGGAGAATACGTGCTGGGTTACTACAGCCATAACATGAACAGCATTGTGGGAATTACAGAGCCATTCCAGGTTGAGTCGATAAGATCTCATTAAGCAAAAGCACGAACGAGCCAAACTTACCGCCATCCATCATTTAGTCCAAATACTGTACAAAGAACGCTTTAGTGTTTGGCTATGACCAAGCCGATCACAAGTTCATCATTTACTGCTGGACGTGTGGGTACATGGTTACACCTTGTTTTATTTGTATTTTATCGAGAAGATTTCACAGTATAAAGCAGTAACTCAAAATACAAAATACATATAGAAAAAGTAGCACACTGAAAAGCATTGTGCTTATCTCATTTCATGTCAGAGTTAAATGTAATACATTGCTGCATATCACTTTCATCAGTGTTGTATTTGTGCCACCCTGAAATGCAGTCACTGTCCAATCACAGTACTAAGCTGTTGCTAATCTGAGAAAAGTTAGGACACTTTGTAAGATGTAAATAAAAAAGAATGCAATGTTTTGCAAACCTCATAAACCCATATTTTATTTACAATAGAAAACATATCAAATGTTAAACCGAGAATATGCACCATTTTAGGGGGGAAAAGGGTCGTTATTAATTTAATGACCACATCATGTCTCAAAAAAGTTGGGACGGGGCAACAACAGGCTGGAAATGTAAGTTTTACTACAAAGAAACAGCTGGAAAAATCATCTTGCAACTAACGAGGCTAATCGACAACATGTCAGTGAGATTACTGGGTATAAATGAGTCTCTTAGAGAGGCAGAGTCTTTCAGAAGCAAAGATGGGCAGAGGTTCACCAATCTGTTTCTACAAATTGTGGAGCAATTTCAGAATAAAGTTTCTCAACATAAAATTGGGAAGACTTCAATATCTCATCATCTACAATACATGTAATCAAAATATTCTGACAATCTGGAGAAAGGTCTGTATGCAAGGGACAAGAGCAAAAAGCTATGTTTTCCATTAAGTTCCCTGCCTGTAGTCCAGACCTTTCACTAATTGAAAACATTTGGCACATCATGAAATGCCAAATATGACAAAGAAGACCCAGGACTGCATCAGACATGTAATGCTGCATCAGATATGAATGGAACAATTTCCTTTACCAAAACTCCCATCAACTGGTCTCCCGAGTTCATAGAAATATGTGGACTGTTGCTACACAAGAATACCTTATATTTTTCTGGAAAAAAATGTTACATTTCCTCAGTTTAAACAATTTTATTGTGAATACAATGTTGAGATTTTTTTATTTACATTTTACACAACTTTTTTGGAATTAATTTTTTAAATAAATTATTTATTCAATGCTCTACAGTTACTTATTGGTTCAGAATATTATACAATATAATGAAAAATATTTACAGCTTATACTAAGACAGAGCTTTCTTTAGCTGATGAATGAGGCTATAGTTATTACAGTCACTCTCTACTGATACTTGATTTTTGTTTTCTATTTCTTATTGCCTTTCCCTTCACAATAACCTTCTTTCTCTTTTTCTACTCCACTCTCCCACCTCCAGGTTCACTTACCTGTCTGTTCCCCTCCTGCCCCACCGTATCCGTCTCACTCAGACAGTTCGGATGCGAGCTCAGAGGACGACAGCACTCTGGTCCTGCTGGCATCCAGCTCACGCAGCCCAAGTCCCAGGACATGCTCCACTAAACGCCAGAAGCAGCACCACCGCAGTCGCAGCCCGGCCGTCCCCGCTCTGCAGTCCCTAAGTCTGAAACCCAGAGACTCCCCCGTTTCACCCCGCCAGGCCATGAACACCAGGAAGGAGCGTCTGTTTTCCCCCGAGTCCCCCTCTCTTAGTCCTCTGAGCCCTGCCAATGGCATCAGTGTCCCAGAAGCACTTGTTGTTGCCATCCTGGGGGAACACAGACCACCTCAGGGTCAGATCCCAGCGAAGAGCGGCGACTCTAACCGATGACCACGCAATTTGCTGATCAAGACTTATAGAATGCCATTACATAACAGCTAGTATGAGTGAGTCGTGGGTTTTTTTTTTAGACATAGCACTTACCTGTTGCTGTGTCACACTGCAGTCTGTTTTTTGCGAATTTGCTTTTGAGCTTTTTGAGTATTAAACGGTAGCTAGCTTCTAAATGTTTTGGGCAAAGTGCTTTCAAATGTCTCTCTAGCCGCTGGACATGTCTGCGAGGTCCATGCTTTTTGATCACTTTGTGTGGAGCTATAGGCTGTTTCTCTTAGAAAATGCTTTCACCTGGAATGATCAACATACATTTGGTTCTGTGTGTCAAATATTAACATGCTCTTAAATTTATCAGCATGGGTTCATCCCTCTCGAGATAAAAAAGAATGGCATTCACCCATATTTCAGGAAATTTTTGTCTGAATAAAACCATAATAAAAACCCTTAATTCAAAGCAGGAAGTTGCAGTTCCTGAACCCCAAAGTTGTCTGAAGCCACAGCACTGAGGAAACGACTATTCACATGCACACATCCTCTTCCTTTATTTATCTTATGCCTCTGTACAAGAGTAAGAATCCATCTGTCCATCCTTAACAGTGTTGAGGAATATTTTGTTTCTAATATGCTATCCGCTATTTTTCCCATCTGCTACTCAAAGTTAAATCAATCATCCTTCATCTCTCTCTTTCACTCTATCCTCTCATCACTTTTTTTTTATCTCTTTCTCTCGCCGCCACTTTGAAATATGAGTTCATATCTCAATACCACCAAGCTGTGAGTGCTGGGCCCTTAAACAAGGCCCTGATTAATTGTATAAATGATATAATTGTAAGTTGCTCTGGATTAAGGGAGTTTGTCATTTTACTATTTATTAATTGGCCTTATCCAGAGCGACTTACATTTATTTCATTCGTGCAGTTGAGGAGCTATGGGATTAAGGGAATTGCTCAGCGGCCCAGGAGTGGCAGCTTGGTGTGGCTGGGATTTAAACTCATGACCTTCGTATCCAATGCCTTAAACACTATACTATCAACTTATTATGGTATTATGGCATTCACATAATGCCATAATACTGTATTATATATTAAGCAGTTTAAAAAATCCTGAAATGAAACAAATGCATTCCTGAGAAGTCCAAGGTCGAACATTTGCTCATTCACTTTTGCTGCATTAAACTAAAGCTAGAAAAATGGAAATTCACTTTAGTTGTCACTTCAGTTAACTTATTTGTTTATGCAAAGATAAAATCTTGATGAGCAAAAAATTGAGACTAACACGTGTCTGCGTGTGCAACATTTTCAAGAAATATGTTTTGGAATGTTTTTTTTTTTTTTTTCTTTTAATTATCAGTCATTATTTCGTTACCTGAACACCTCATGCAGTCCATCAAGGGCCTGAAAACAAATAAATTATACCAAAAATGAGAGAAATGAGAGAAATTAGAGATCTACAGCTAATTATCTTTTAGCTAATTTCCTGAACAAGACCATTGAACACTTCGTATTTTGCCATTTTGAAGTTTATATGATTTGCTAAGATAAAATTTGCATTTCAACCTAAAGGCCAAATTCACCAGTGACATTTCTAGTGACGTAGATTTCTGAACGTTTGTGTGTGTCATTTGTTTCCCAGACATTTATTTGATGCTGTATAAAGCAGTGTTGTAATTACTGCTGGCCCAAAATGTTCTGTGTATACCATCTATATCAGTTTTTCTTTACATTTTGCTTTTCGTTTTCATGACAAACCCCTGCCATCTTTGTAGCTAGTAGTGCTGTGGCTCAGCCAAGCTAACGCTAGCTCTGTGTGGTGTAGAGCTAAAGATCAGATACTACTGGTTGTTGCACGATGATGTGACCGTTGAAAATGAAGCTTTTCTCAGAGAAGCCTGTACTATTCCTTTACACACTTATCCGTTTATAAAGCGTGTGTGTTGGAGGAACCGGGACCACTTTAAATCCTCACTTGAAGCTCATAAAATTGGGTGTGTGCTAATGTGTGCGGCTGCAATGCTATGAGCTTTATTCGCTTTATATTTATTTATTATCTGCTCAGAATGTGTGTTCATATCTTTTCTTTTTATCCCATTGAATGCAGGAGAATCCGAATGCTATTTGTGTAGAAAAAAAACTCCAAAGCCATAATGTACAGTATTGTTCAATACAGCAACCAAAACACGGAAAGTTTTTCACGGAAAAGAGTTCAAATATTTTGGGGTTAATTCAGATGAGTAATAATGTGGGAAAAGATGGTGTACCAGTTTGACCAGCTTGGTTGTGTTTTTGGTAGCTAATCAGATGAAGCAGGATTTTTCAGCAGGGAGTGGTGTCCAGGTGAACAGGATTCCTCTTTTATTGATGTCTCAGAGTAAAGATGAGTCTAAAGGTTTGCATAGATTTATGAATGTCCCCTTATTGTCCCTGTAATAGTAATCAATATTTTTTCCCTTTAAGTCAGTAGACACCTTATTTGCACAAAAACACAGGAACAGTGAACTTATGAGGTAAGAAGGATGAATGCTGACACTTTTTACTAGCAATAAAATAAAATAATTATATATATATATATATATATATATATATATTTGTATTTGCCACATATAAAATTAATGATGCAACAAGAGATGTCTACTTTTTAACACAAACTTTACATTAAATGTCAACCCGCTAGCTAGCTTAGCTCACATACCTAGCTGGCATTACATGAAAAAAATGTTACAATATAAAGCGTTATTACGACGTTTAATTTCGCTACTACTTCTACTCGGTTTGTGTAGCTGCAGCTTCATTTCCAGACAAATTTGTTTACTTTTGGCTCATGGATACTACGGCATCTTCTACGCTTTTCGATCAGCAGCTGTCTTTTTTCCGCACGGCTTATTTTCTGTGAGTTACGTGACGGCTGTGTGAGAGTTGGTGCAACGTTTTTTTTTTGTTGGTTTTTTTTTTTTGCAATTTGTAAGCTTTAACACATTGTGCGGAATAATAAAAACAACTTGGAAAACTGTGTATTCGTTTATAAAAGTATCAAACGTAATGTTTATGGAGATCTTTTTATTCGATATTAATTCGAACCCGAGCAATTAGGTAAAAGCCTTTTATTGAATGGTTACTGCGGTGATTAAAATGTGTCAGATTACAAGTTATTTAACCCTAACTGGTCAGTAGATTTTCATTTCTTAAACAACCATCTGAAGACGTATCCTGTGGTTGAAAAAGATGTTACTCTGTCTCAGAAGGATCAAATTATTGCCCTTAATCAAGCCAAGATAAAAAGAGATTATTACATTTGGAATAAGAACTGTCCAAAACATGATTATTCACCCATCAGGCATAACATTAGGACTTCATAACATTATGAGTGGTGATGGAATCATGGGATATATCAAGCAGCAAGTGAACATTTTGTCCTCAAAGTTGATCTGTTAGAAACAGGAAAAATGGACACGCATAAGGACTTGAGTTTCAAGATTGACAAGGGCCAAATTGTGACGTCTAGACAACTGGGTCAAAGCAAAACCGTGGCTCTTGTGTGCTGTTCCTGGTCTGCAGTGGTGCCAAGGAAGGAACAGTGGTGAACCGGCGACAGGGTCGTGGGCAGCCGAGACTCATGGCTGGTCCGTGTGGTCCGATCCAACAGACGAGCTCCTGTAGCTCAAACTGCTGAAAAAGTTAATGCTGTTAATGATCAATGGGTTATGACTGTGTTGAAAGCAAAAGGGGGACCAACACAATATTAGGCAGGTGGCAATAATGTTGTGTCTAATATATATATATATATATATATATATATATATATATATATATATATACTTAATAAACTCTTTACTTTGTTAAGCTGATTTGGGACAGTGTCCATTGTTAAAAGCGCTATAGAAATAAAACTGAATTAAATTAAATTGATTAGGATAGTGGAAGGATAGTGATGGACATCTTCTTTGTGGAGGAAAAGTGGTCAGAAAGAAATTCTTGAATGATCGTGCATGAAGATCACAAACATTTGTTAAAATCAAATCATACAAAAACAACAAAGAACTCATGGCTATGTTTAATAGTGAAAGAAAGTGCATTTCGAATTACACAATGCAAAAAGAGACCTTAATGGAACTAAACAGCTGTGTGGGCTAAGAGAAAACTTTTTTCAGTGAGGCTTATAGATTAAAGATTAGACTCTGGAGCAATAAAAAAAGGTCCAGATTGACCCTGTTCCAGATTGATGGGTGCATCAGGGTAAGAGGAAAGGTGGAATAAATTGATACATCTCTTACTCCTATTGCCTACAGTTTAAGCCTGTGGGGGCAGTGTTATGATCTGGGGCTGCTTCAGTAAGTCAGGGTATGTTCAGCAGTGTTATGTGTGCAAAACTGAAGTTTCGATTACTACCCAAAAATACTAAAAGACCAGGTTTTCCATCAATGGATTTTCTTCCCTGGTGGCACTTGCATGATTTAAGATGACAATGCCAGGATTCATCAGGTTGAAATTGTGAAACGGTGGTTCAGGGAGGCTTGAGAAACTTTCAGATGTGCTGGAGAAGACTCGTTCCGACGTCCCATCATCGATACAGGATCTTGGCTAAAAATGAATGCATTTCTGGATGTAAATAAATGTTGTGGCATTGCATACGCTTCAAGAAACGACAAGCAAAGAATGATTGACATTTTTTTGTTGGCCAGGCCATTAAATTATCTGTCATGTGTTTAGTGACTGTGCTGCTAATACTATGTTAATTGACTGGATTTTATATACATGGTTACAACTTCAGTCTTTATGAACCCTGTATGATTTATGGTGTAGCCATCTTGTATAATAGGAGTCACTTTTGATTTGAGCATTTTATCATTCCATTGTAAAGTTTGTGGCAGATTTATGGTGCATTTTATTTGACTCAGAATTGCCTTGGTTTGTAATTATGTCATGTTTGAGCTTGCTGAGTTTGAACTACAAAGTAGGAAAAGGCATGGCATTGAAAGTGTGTGTTAGCAGTGTGTGACTCTGCTTAAAGTTATAGATTTAGTCTAATGTATCATTTTTCATTGATCTAAAGTAAATGCTATTGGAAATTTGCTTCAAATAATGAAGTCATAATATACACTATATTGCCAAAAGTATTGGGTCACTTGACGTTTCCTGCTTTATGTGGTTCTTTTCCAAACTGTTACCTCAAAGCTCAAAGGGCACTCAATTGTACAGGACGTCTTTAGATGCGCTATAATAAGATTTTGTGAAACCCAAACCTGTTCCAGCATGGCGATGCCCCTGTGCACAAAGTGAGATCCTTGAAGATCTGCTTTACATGCTTTGGAGAGGAAGATCTTGAGTGGCCTGCTATAGAGCTCTGATCTCATCCCTACTGAACACCTTTGGGATGAATGTAAACACTGACTGCACCCCAGGTCTCCTCACCTACATCAGTACCTGCCTTTCGTAATACCCTCGTGGCTGATGAGCACAAATATCCATAAGCAAACTCCAAAATCTAGTGAAACATCTTCCCAGAAGAGTGAAGGGAATTATAAGAGCAAATTCGCACTAAATGTGAAATGCAATGATCAAAAATCACATGTACTTTTGACCAGGTGACCCAATACTTTTGCCAATATAGTGTATTTACTGTAAGCATCATATCACTCATGATCATAAAGTATTTTAAACTCTTCGATTATTGAGTAGACATTAAGGTTTGAGAGGGCTCTCGCTCAGCTTCTTCTTAACCCGCAGGTTGGAAATTTCTAGTTATGGGTCGCTTGTATTCTCATTAATCCTGTGCTGGTTGTTTTTATTTTATTTTATTTTATTAATTTTTTTTATAATATTTAATTTTTTTTATAATATTTAATTTAATTTAATTTTATTGTAATTTTAATTTTAATTTTAATTTTAATTTTAATTTTATTTAATTTTATTTAATTTTATTTAATTTAATTTTATTTAATTTTATTTTATTTAACCTAGAGAATGTTAATAGTTCAATTCCACTGCATCACCACACAAAAGAAGTCAGAAAACCGTTAAACAAAGTGAAAACAGAGCAACATGTTGAAGAATTTCATTACAAAATAAATCTTGGATGCTGTTAAAAAGGTTCGTTTCCTTGAATTAATGCAGACTGCGAGTTGTTTTTCACACTTTCTAACTTTATATTTAATGTTTATTCTTCATGAAGGAAATAAGTATGCTAGCAGTGGTAAGCTTAGCAAGCTAGTTTGATAAGCATGGCTTTTTGTCTGTTGTGTCCATGTCTTTCGAGACTTTTAAAACTGAAAGCTAAAGGAAAGTATGTGGCAGGTCTTACACTTAAATATGTTCTCAGCACCAATAATTCTCAAAAGCATTTTTCCGTTTGTAAAGCGGTCGGCCAGAACAATAAAGACAGTGTCTGATCTTGGCACAGGGTTTCTTCCAGAGCACGCTGCTTTTCTGCAAATCCACAGGCTAATACATAATGCTACACTACACAAACTGGGCATTAAAGTCTATATTTCTAATGAGGCTGTGCCATTTCACCCAATTATAAATAATGTTCCTTAGACAGACATACAAAATGACCTTCTGTTTACTGAAATCTGGTACTGTTATGACTCTTAGCATGTGATATATTGAGGAAGAAACATTAGATTTACTGCTTTCCCCTTTCCAAATTTATGTCAGTTAGGGTAGGGAAGTGCCAGCACAGTGAATAAGATGATGGACTTTTGATTGGAAAGTCATGAATTCGAATCCCAAGCTGCCACTGTTGGGCACTTGAGCAAAGCCCTTAACCCTCAACTGCTCTGTTGTATAAATGTGATCAATGGAAGTCATTTTGGATATTTTCTACCTGATACCAAATCCAGTTTTTAAATAAAGTCAGTCTTTCTGTAGATTATAAACATGTTTTTTCTCTTTCATCACATTCTTCCTGAACACTGTATGCTTTTAAATTGCAAAAAAAAGATTTCAAATACTTAATTTATTATAAATGCGGCTAATTTAAGGAGCACGTCTACGTGTCTTTGTCTACGTTTCATTAAAACGATTAGCATTTATACCGATAATTGAGTGCATTTCAGCAAGGAGCAGATCTTTCCTTATTATTCATGGAAAACTAAAAAAAAAATTCCATCTCAGCTGAAAATATTGGTAACATTAGAAAAATGGGTTAGTTGATATTGATGCTATCTGACCCTTCCTGAGAGTTTTTTCTCCTTTCGATGAAACACTGAGGTTCATCCTGGATCACAATCCATTTTATCAAGTCCGGATGGTCATTCGGCATTCTTTTGCCTCTAGTTATGACACTGTGCAGAAGAAAATGGGGTGTGTATTTACAGCCTCAATACTGAAACATAAGCATGGTTTGACAAAACACAGGTGGACTAGGAAATATGCTGCAAAACAAGGTTTGGGGTGCAGTCGGTGTTCCAGGTCAGTCCAAAGGTGTTCAGTGGGCTTTAATGGGTACTAGGGAGGTGCATCTCCATAACTGAGGCCGATGCGATTCGCATCTTGATGCATAGTCAACAATACGATACAAATGAACGATGATAGGATTCACCCCTATTACGATGCAGTGATGAGGATGGATGGGATTAGAAATGAGTTTATTAGAGGGACAGCGCATGTAGGACGTTTTGGAGACAAAGTGAGGGAGGCGAGATTGAGATGGTTTGGACATGTGCAGAGGAGGGACATGGGGTATATCAGTAGGAGAATACTGAGGATGGAGCGACCAGGAAGGAGGAAAAGAGGAAGACCAAGGAGGAGGTTCATGGATGTGGTGAGGGAAGACATGCAGGTAGTTGGTGTGAAAGAGGCAGATGTAGAGGACAGGGGGGTATGGAGACGGATGATCCGCTGTGGCGACCCCTAATGGGAGAAGCCAAAAGAAGAAGGTGAAGCGGAAAAGAAGCTGGGAAAAGAACTTACTGAAACAAAGAACTAATTTTGTTTGCATGACTGACTACATTTGGGTGAAGGGGAACATTGAGTTTTTTCTGCAAAATGTGGACAAATTACGGATTCTGGATGGTTTAAATGATCCGAACAGCATGTTACAAGTGTTACTCTTCAATATTACCACATCTTACCTTGTGCTTTGTATTCATCCTAGCTTCTGTATGTGATTGTTTGTGAGTGTGTGTGTTTGTGTGTGTGTGTGTTTTATTTTCCGTTTGCTCTGTGCTGCTGGGTTTGAATTGAAGAAGCTGAAACACCTCTATAAGAGTATCTGAGTTAACCTGAGATATTTACTCTGTGTTTATGACACCATGAGCCCTTATTGAGGCTGATTGGATGCCAGTATCGATCACGTGACAGGCTGCTTGTAAAGCTGCTTAAGAACACGGAGAGCCCTGATTTGAGCTGGAAGCTGAGAGACTCATTCATGACCGCATGACTGCACCTTTTCAGTGACCTTTGTGTAAAGCCTTTTATCCCAAAATGTTACAATACAATGCTATAAACACACTTTTTGGATAAATTATGTCAGAATTTTCATGGGACATGAATTGCATATGTGATGATTGTGAATGTGAAAAGAAAGAAAATGTGAAAAAGTGATAAGGGACATGATTGTAAGAACTTATAGTGAAGCTTTAATATGCAACGCTTTCGATAATTAAACAATTAGCCATGGTTTGCTCTGGCAAGTGTTTTAATGGGTAAGATGTTGATCAGAAGTCTGTGAGGTGAAATTCCAGCAGTGGTGGACATCTGGTGGTATCTGTACTTTACTGACATATTTTCCTACAATCTTTATAAATAATCTTTATAAAATAATTGTTTTTACTCGCCTACATTTTGAAAATCATTCGGTCCTTTTTATTTATGAGGATAAAAACGTAACCGGTCGAACACGCAGCAAGTCACCAATCAGGGTCGAGCGCACGCGCTGTTTTGGATTTGTTTGGATTGGCGCTTGGTGTATCTACTGATCACCAACATACTGTTCAGCATCATTTCAACAGCAAGGAGAACATTTAGAGAGAAAATAAATGATGAAGAAACTCCAGACTCGAACTCAAAACAACAGCCGTGGTCTTTTTGCAATTTTTTTAGTAGTTGAAAAGAAGATTTTGGGCTCATGATAATTTTAATAGACATCAATCAGTGTTTGACTCATAAATATCATTTTATATAAATAATAAATCATAGTACTTTGGATACTTAAGTACATTTGAATGCAAATATTTTTGTACTTTTACTCAAGTGAAAGTTTAAAGGGACACTTTTACTGGAGTCACATTTTACTGAGTGTATCTCTACTTCTACTCAAGTAAAAAGTAAAAAAAAAAAAAACACACCACTAAAGTCCAGCATGGTGAAGCTGCCCTTGCTGGGCCCTTGGGCAAAGCCCTTATTCCTCAACTGCTCATTTGTGCAAATAAGATAAGTGCAAGTCGCTCTGCCAAATGTTATACATGTAATGTAAATTACAAATTAAAAAAAAAAAAGCTTTATGGCTAGCAACTAGTTTGAGCAGCTTATTATTTTTTCAGTCATTCACTGTTCAATTCTTGTGTGTTTTTGCCTTTTTCCTGGTTTGTTGCATAGAAACAAAAGGAACATGCACGTGTCTCTAAAACCATTAAAGACTAGGTGTTTCCAAACAGAGTTGTTGTATGTATGTTTCTTTGTAAACAGTTGGAAATCCAAAAAAAATGTGTTTCAGTAGTGTTCTGAAAAACAAGAGATGATTTCTTATATAAAATATATAAATCATAATAAATACTATTTTTTCATTTTCCCCTCTCTGAAACCGTTCAACAAACGCAATGTCTCCTCATCACTTATGGAGTTCATCAGCCCAGACCATTATCATGCACATTATCACCCCCCCCCCCCCCCCCCCCCCCCAACACACACACACCAATGACGATGTCACGAAGGATGCCATGATGACTCTGCTGAGAAGAAATGAAAAGACGACGTGCTATGCATCTCTATGAATGACCATTAGACTGTGCCTAAGCATGAACGGTGTTAATGTGTGTGTGTGTGTGTGTGTGTGTGTGTGTGTGTGTGTGTGTGTGT
>JAAIIK010000074.1:757882-779558 GCA_014706435.1 Silurus glanis | reverse complement strand
AGAGAGAGAGAGAGAGAGAGAGAGAGAGAGAGAGAGAGAGAGAGTTGTGCAATTGCAATAACAACACAACAACACAACAACACTGTGAGTTCTTTTTTTGGCCAGGAACTCACAGACATCTCATCTTACTCCTGCCTATTTGTCCAAAAACAGCTTAATTGTACTTTTTATCCATTTGCAGTTACTTTTAAAGTTGTGGAATTCCCACGAAAAGAAGCTTGTTCCTGTTCTCACTCGCATTACTGCAGATATAAACAACTGTTCACTCTCTTTCTTTTTCCTGTATTTTAAAGTTATTGAAACAAAAAAAGACATGCAAATTGTTTTCATGTTTCCAAGAAAGTGCACAGCTCAGAGGGTTTTCTCATGTAAAAAAAATGACAGCTTTTCTGATAATCGAGCCTCTTTCCTAAAGTTTTGACTATCTAATTACGGCTAAATGCAATCCGTCTTTCGACCTGCTTTGACAGACAGGCTGTCAAAGCCGGCAGTCTACAGCTGTCTCCTCTGAGAAACATGATCATCACGTGGAGAAAACACTCCCATAATAAATCCAGATGAGAGTAAATGGGAACATTTAAAATAGCTTGCATAGGGGGAAGTAGCAGCTCGGTGGTTACGGCTATGGGTTACTGTTTAGAAGGTTGAGGGTTAAAGCCCCAATATTGCCAAGCTGCTACTCTTGGGGCCCTTGAGCAAAGGGCACTGTATCATGACTGACCCCAGCTTCCTAACATCTCTGGGATCTGTGAAGTAAAAATTTCATTGTGGGATCAATAAGTATTCTTAAAAAAAAAGAGAACTGACTATGTATAAATAATAATATATTCTATATGTGTAACAGAGTGTTTCAATCCGCATGTGGGTGATGCTTTTTTTTCTCACATTCACTTATATATTTCTTATATGTAAGTGATATAGTATTATATGGATCTAGTGTTAGACTAGCAAACAAATGCAGCAATTTAATTTCTTTCTTCCTGTAAATATTGCAGACTTGATACAGAGACAAAACTGAATGACGTTCACAAGTGGAACCCGTGTAGACGTGTCTCCAAAAAAGAAAAAAAAAACACAATTACTGACAATAACATTGACACGAGGAAACATTTTACTTTCGAAACCTTTTCAACGTAGCAACATTATATTGATTTTCATAGTGGTGTGGACTACATTCACCGGTTTATTTTTCTGCACTTTGTTTACCCTTGTACATTGCAGCACACGAGGTCCAGAGTCCATCTTAGACTGGATATTTAAGTTGATGAACTTGAGTTGGATTAACGAACAATGTGTGTAATCAGCAATGTGTAGATGAACTATGGACATACATGACAACAGACTCTTTTCTCTACGACTGCATCATTTATAAACAAGTGTGTTTTGTAGGCATGATGTATATATGATGCATGATGTGTGTATATATATATATATATATATATATATGTGCTGTCACATATACTTGTAGTAAATCGAATAACCTGGGTGCCTTTATATAAAAAAGGAATGACCAAAATAGAAAGAATAAGTTGGAAATGCAACGTTTTTAATGCATAAATATATTGAATATATGATTGAACGTGCCATGCTGCTTCAAAGCAAGATGTGTCTGTTTCTTTCGTACATTATTTGCGTTCCCGTGTGGGCGTTGTTTTAAATCCTGCCACGTGATTGGCTCTGGAAAATGACTGACGTCTCTTTAGGGCAATCAGCTTCGAGCGTTCGGCTGATGACGAGGAATATAAGCGACGGCATCAGCCGCTACATTCATTCAGGTTTAGTGTGAATCGAAAGGTGTTGTGTAAGACTTTAACATCGCTCCCGGTTCACGGAACACACCAGCAGCCAGCCAGCCATTTAAAAACATTATTATACATTGACCAGTTTATTCACTAGAAATATGAACGGACAAGGAAACTCCATCACTAATGAAGACTGCTTCCTGTTCACTTCCGAGTCAGTCGGTGAAGGACACCCTGGTATGTATCAGCAAATAATGTGTAGTTTGATCCGAATTAAAGTGAAAATGAGTATTAGGAATGAAGGATACGAGCAGGGGATGAACCCTATCTGACCCAGGCGCCAATAAGATCTTCCAGCTAGCATATTAGCAAACAATAGCCGCTTCAACCGGTTTGTCTAGTCAATTCCATGTGTAGTGGCGTATTTTGTTTAATTTGTATTGTTAGTTATTTATACTTAAACAGATATACGCTTAGAAAAAAAAATACTAAACAGACAAAATATTAGTTTATAGATAAATGTTTGTGCCGGTATCCGTTAATCCTCACCACGCCGCCGGTCTCCAGGCAGAGTACAAGAACACAGGCCAATACAATAAATACACATATTTTTTCCCATGTGTACATTATGGAAACATTGATATCAACGCGAACCTGAATTGCGTCTCAATAATTTAATATTCAAGAAGCGACATGATTTACTGTGCAGTGATGGAGAAATTGTGCGCATGCGCAGTGCGACGAGAGGACAGCATGGTTGCCCGAGTAATGCTCGGTTTTTTTTTTCTTATACAAACAATCGAATTTATTGTAACATTTTATTATAATGTGACATAACTAATTTATTAAATAAAATATATATACATCCTACCCCCATCCTGATCATCTCAGTTTCCCTGTTTATAAATTATATATTAAGTCACTGGATTTAAGAATTCAATATTTGTCCATTTTTCCTTAACACCACTACTGGGGGGAAAAATAAATGTTTTCTGGTGTGTGTATATACGTGTTTGTTTTATTATTATTTATATTCATGAGCCTGATTTAATCCCTTTTCTGATCGCCTGCATTTTTGGCTCCTCGTGCTCTTGCGTCAGCTTCCATCCGGGTTGCCAGATTGGTGATTTGAGTTTCTCACGCACATCTGTCAGCCCAAAGAAAAGTAATTATTAGGACCCCCAGAGTCCAGAATAGGTTCAAATTAGGCACTGCGTGTGTAGGGAATGGGTGTGCTGTGTACATTTTAAGGGAGTTTTGTTTCGTTTTTTAAAATCGATGCCTTCATTGTGGTAGAAGCAGCCACATGCGGGGAATGAGTTCTAGAGTGACTCAAGAACAATGAGGATGGATCTGTATTTAATATATATAAAACACACACACTGCTTCAGCAGTCTGCTACAAAGGTTAGGACTGGCCCTTAAATACACAACTGTGCCTGCAAACTGCAATAACTGAGCATCACCTTTACAATGATGGAAGGAAAATGAACGAATATTGGCACTCGGATGAAGAGTGCCGATGAAAAGGATGAAGTCTTTTCATCTTAAGGTTTTTTCCTCATAACATCTGAGTTTAATTGCCATTATTTCCTCTGGCTTGCTCATTAGGGATACGCTTACAGGGACTAAAATTCATTAAATTCATCATTTATAGCCTTTTTGCTATTGTAAAGTTGCTTTGGGGAAATGTCCATTTGTTAAAAGCGCCATAGAAATAAAACTGAATTGTGTGACGTTTATTTGTGCAATAAAACATTGCTGTATAATTTATTTTTTTTGCAAGATATATATTCGGGCTGTCAAAAACGAATGCGTCAACGCTAAGTTTAACGGCACTAATTTTTATTAACCTGCCATTAATGCGTATGTGTGTTTTAGTTTTTATTAAAAATATACAAGAGAAGCATTTAAAACCTCCAATGCAACACATTTATTCGTGACGTCTTCGCTCAGATCTAAAAATAAATAAATGAACTTCGTGAAGATTTTAAATCACAAAACATTTGTTTTACTTATGCACCAAGTCTCAAATCAAGCACCAAAATCCACCATGATGCAATTAGGTGATCCGGCAATTAAAACCGTCCGTGTGGAAACATGGCAAAAGTTTCCGTTTGGTGTCCTGATTATGTACCTAATTTAAACGCCTTAATTACTTGAAATAAAACCTTTTACAAGAATGTTTTTACAAGCTGCCCAGTCATCTGAAAATGTAAACAGTAATGCAAACTTTTGTTTCGGCAACTGGCTCAGTGCAAAAAAAGAGAGAGCTATAATGGGAACCTGTGTTTAATAGACATGAACAAGTTCTTTGAAAAACATGTCTCTGTTCTTTATGCTCTGTTTAGGGTGGTTTCACTGATAAAAAAACATACATTTGCATAAATCACCAGTATTTGTCCATGCCCATGTTGGTTAGAGTATTAAAAACCTTAGTATTAATTTAAGGTACATTTAGAACAGAGAACGTGCAATAAACCGCAAGTTAACTCATGACACTCGTGATGACAATCATGTGTTTTAACTGACTCGCAGCCAATATAATATACGGATCTGCACTGTGTAAAAAAAAATAAAATAAATAAAAAAGAAAAACTTTGCTAAATCAGAATAATCTAAAGATGATTATCTGCATGTTGCTTGCTTTCTCTTTCATTCGGAAGTTTGGCCTTTACCATCAAGTGTAAAGATGCTGTAACTGGCAACCCTGACCGTGGAGGGAAATCCTTCGTTCAATGAATCGCATTTCAAACTCACGCCAGACCAGATGGGATTAAATATTTGTTGTTCATTAGTTAATATTTGTGTTTATCACTACAAGAAAGCGCCCCGGCTTTCCATGCAACGTTATGCAGCCTATTGTGTTAAACTGCCTGCCTAGAGCCGCATCGGGTCCATGCACAGGGCCTCGAGTCCTGGCCGTGATGCAGCTGATTAGGCCGGCTTACGCCTGCTTTAAATATAGATTCTCTGTAAGGCTGCGGGGTTGTAACTCCACTCGCACATAACCCAACTGTTAAGCGAGGTATCTAGTTGGATGCTCAGTGCATGCTCCTGTTTGAAAGGCATCTTCATGATGCAGGTCTCCCCAATGTTGTGCCAAGTGCTGTTTGTAATCAAATTGTCTTTTTTCCTTGCCTCCTGCTTATGCAACATTTATGCAAAGTTTCACAGTATAGATTTTTTTTCGTTCACCCCCTAATTTTTAACATGATCACTGTTCGCACTGATGTACACAGTGATGCCAGACGTCTTCCCTGTACAGCAGCCGTAATGTTTCACATGCTCAAGAAAGATAAGCTGCTCGTCCGTTACTGCAGAAGGTCTGTCTTGCTTTTAGCGAAATATCTGACAGGTTTTCTGTTCGTGAGCCGTATTTTGCTGCAGCGTGCTGCTTCGAACTCAAAACAAGGAATGTGTTTAGCCAGCAGTCTTGGCATGGTTTATGTCCCGCTGTCAGGCAGGTTGATTACATTGGTGTCAGATTTGTTGAGCAGCACTCTGCAGTGCGTGAACGCGTTATTTTATCACAGACCCATTCACTCGCTTATTAACGTTAAACCCTGCGCACACCATTTCCCCACAGATAAGATTTGCGACCAGATCAGCGATGCGGTGTTGGACGCTCATCTCAAGCAGGACCCCAACGCCAAGGTGGCATGTGGTAAGTGTTAAACCTACAGTAGCATCGTTATGAGATTAAAAGCTCTGAATTTTATTTGCAAATTATTGAAACAAGGTGTTTACAAAATTCTACTACTCAAACCTTCTGTGGTTGTTTTTCAGGTTTTAGGACAAAAAACAGCATTTTTTTTTTTTTTTTTGCCCTCATCCTCCCTTTGTATCTCACTGCAATCTCTCTCTCTCTCTCTCTCTCTCTCTCTCTCTCTCTCCCTCCAGAAACCGTGGCTAAGACCGGTATGATCTTGCTTGCCGGTGAGATCACCTCTCATGCCAACGTCGACTACCAGAAGGTTGTTAGGGAAACAATCAAGCAGATCGGCTATGACGACTCCACTAAAGGTGCGACGGTAGAATAAAACTAGTTTTGCAAATAGTGTGTAATTTTGCATATGAAGAACATTATTACTTGGCATCATTATTACTTGGCTTTTGTAGTTTCCCCTCAGTATGGGTTTGAGTTGTTTCAGTTTTGTGACTCGTTTATAAATTGAAGCGTTTGGGATGGTTACTGAGCGTGATGTCAACATTTATTCTATTCCCTGTTAATGACCATAAAACGCATATTAATGTACTCCAATAATACACTTAAACAAAACAGCTTTTCTATTAGTACATATACCGATCAGGAATTACATTATGACCACCTGCCTTGTATTGTGTTGTGTTGGCCCTCCTTTTGCTGCCAAAACAGTCCTGATTTATTGAGCATGAACATCATTAACTTCAGCAAATTGCGCTACAGTAACTCTTCTGTTGGGTCGGACCACACGGTCCAGCTTTCGCTCCCCTACGTGCATCAACGAGCCTCGGCCACTGTTCACCACTGTTCCTTTGTTGGACCACTTTTGATAGATACTGCGGGAACAGCCCACAAAACTGCGGTTTTGGAGACCCAGTCGTCTAGACGTCACAATTTGGTTCTTGTCAAACTATCAATCCTTAACCTTGCCCATTTCTTCCGCTTCTAATAAAACAAATTTGAGGGCAAATTGTTTATATGCTGCCCTTATATACCCCACCCACTAACAGGTGCCATGATGAAGAGACAATGTTTACTTCACCACTCAATGTTATACCTGATTGGTGTATTTAGGAATACTAGAATACACAATGAACATTAAACTGATGTACTCCACTACTGAACTCTGCTATGGTCAAAACTTCTTTTCATACCCACCCATGGAATTTACCATTGATGCTGGAATGGCATTAAAAAAACCATAAACAAACATCTAATTCCCAGGTGTAGTAGCTGCATGTTGGTGTATTATTGTGGCATTACAGTGTCCTTTCCATCCCTCGTTCTAATTTTCCTTTTGTTGCACTAATACATGATCTTTATTGTTCAGGGTTCGATTACAAGACCTGCAACGTCCTTGTGGCTCTGGAGCAGCAGTCCCCGGACATTGCCCAGGGCGTCCATCTGGACCGCAACGAAGAGGACATTGGAGCTGGAGACCAGGTGAGTGCGAAAATGCATGTAAACTATAGTACAGTGTTGTAGACGAAGCAGAGTGTCGTTTAAAAGAGCATAGGGAAGACTTTTTGGTCCGAGATGTGCTTGATGTGGTTCTCAGGGTTTGATGTTTGGCTACGCCACTGACGAGACGGAGGAGTGCATGCCCCTGACCATCATCCTGGCACATAAGCTGAATGCTAAAATGGCTGAGCTGCGCCGCAACGGGTCTCTGCCATGGCTGAGGCCGGACTCCAAAACTCAGGTGAGGTGTTTACCTGCAGCTCTTTAAATGTGTTTGGGAATCGTCCAATCAACAGGACAAAGGATCACGTGACTCACTGTGTTGCGTCAGTTATTCCCTGAACTAAACTTCTCAAAGGCATCGTTTTCAGAGCGCGCCTCATGAACAGTTTCTTCAGTTTGGGATTGAGAAGGATTTAACAAAAATCTGTCAAATTCTGCAAAGGAGTGCACATACTTTTGCATGTCATCTATTATTTCTGATAGGTTTCTGTTCTGCGCATCTTGCAAGGTTTCCTGTCAGGGTTTTCGTTTGCATGAATGGAAAATTTTGTAAATATACATAAAAAAAAAGCATTCTTCAGTTGCTGGATGCAAAGTAGTTAAAAAAATAAAATCAAGAAGGGCAAATCTGTATGAGGTGTGAGGGGAGCTTGTGTTTAAGGCTGTTTGGGCAGTTCATTTTAACTTGGTTAAGATTTTTGAATCATTGAAATGTTTTTTTTTTTTTTCTCATGGTGTGACAGTTATGAAAGGTATCTCCTCTTGTAGCTGACCTCATGCTCCTCTTGTCTTCTGTAGGTGACTGTGCAGTACCGTCAGGACCGTGGCACTATGGTACCCTTGCGTGTGCACACCGTGGTGGTGTCCGTGCAGCACGACGAGTGCGTGAGCCTGGATGAGATGCGTGACGCCCTGAAGGAGAAGATCGTAAGGGCGGTGGTGCCAAACCAATACCTGGACGATGACACCGTCTACCACATGCAACCCAGCGGGCGCTTCGTCATCGGCGGCCCACAAGTGAGTGACTCGTACACTGGCTCGTTTTACCCATCGGATGGCGTGGAAGTGTTTTTTGTTCTTTTTGAGAGGGTTTCATGGTAACTGTACTGCAGGGCGATGCTGGTCTGACCGGACGCAAAATCATCGTGGACACATACGGAGGCTGGGGAGCTCACGGCGGCGGCGCGTTTTCTGGGAAAGACTACACTAAAGTGGACCGATCTGCTGCCTATGCTGCCCGCTGGGTCGCCAAGTCTCTGGTGAAGGCGGGGCTTTGCAAGCGCGTCCTTGTGCAGGTAAGGAATTTGACCATGCCCTTTTTTATAAATTTTTTTTTTTTTTTTTTTTTTTTGCTGCTGCTTTCTTTAATTGGGTTCATTTTATTTATTACCTCAGCTGTCGTATGCCATCGGCGTGGCCCATCCTCTGTCCGTTTCCATTTTCCACTACGGTACCTCCGAGAAGAGTGAGAAGGAGCTGCTGGACATAGTAAAGAAGAACTTTGACCTCCGCCCTGGAGTTATCGTCAGGTAATGCAGGCATATTAGCTGTATACCAGTCATGCCTCTAGAGTATCAGTGAAGTATTATTGACTCCTCGAGGCTTTAGAGAGGATGAAGGCTGCAGCTGGAAGAAGGAGGCGTGGCCAGGAATATGTGCACACGTTGCAACATTATAACAACTTTGTGGTGAATTGCAGCAGAAATGGAGGCAAATTCTTAAATATGTTGAAATGATTCTATGTATAAATGTTAAATATCTCTAGCAGCACAGACAAGATGGTGATTTATCTATTAAGGCTTGTATATTGGGTTAAACACGAAGATAAAACCCAATTAATTTGTATGTAGTCTTCAGGCATCTGAATCACCTTTTTAATCGCTTTTGTTATTTAAGGTGTTTTTTTTTTTTTTTTTTTTGGCTAGATGTATTTTACTATACACGTTGCTTGTAGTGTATCCAGTTTACACCCTTTTGTCCTTGGCTATGTTTATCACATTCTCCTGTGTACTTCCAGAGATCTGGACCTGAAGAAGCCGATCTACCAGCGCACCGCTGTGTACGGCCACTTCGGCCGCGACTCGTTCTCGTGGGAGGTGCCTAAAAAGCTACGTTATTAAACCCGTAACATCTCCTTTTAGTCGGCAGGTGTTACGCTACAAGGAAAGCTTGCTGCTTCAAGGAGAATGGCGGTACCCTCACACTTAACCCTCAACCCTCTTCCTCTAATTCCCAAAGATAGAGAAATCCGTCCTTCCTTTCGCTTCGACCGTGACCGTTTTCCGTGTACTTAGAAAGGCCTGTAATGTGACAGTCTGGGTAGTGTTGATGTGGTTTTTTTTTTTTTTTTTTTTTTTTTTTTTCTCTCCACCTCATGTTCTTCCTTCCCTCATGCTTCTCTCCTGCGTCCTACTGATGTTTATGATGGCACAAATTGCTGTTTTGAATCCACACTGCTATGCATTGCCACTTAAAGCACTGAAGCCAATCAAATTTATTTTTTTTTTTTTTCCGACAAGTTCCGTTTACGCCAGCATGACCTATATATTTTTCATTCGTAATTTTTTATTTTTTTACCAGACGCATTTCGATCACTTCAGAACCCGAAGATCAGAGGAATGTTTAACAATCCGAATGCTGCCTGTGTGTGGTATTGAGTATGATCACAGTAAAAGTATAACTCTAGGCCTGTTTCGATTGGTGAACGTATATTTTCTATTAGATAAGGTGTTATTTTTCATATGTCTCTCGTCCGGTCCTTTTCAGCCCATGTGTATTCTGGTGTGTTACAGAGAAGCCAGAAGCTGCTACAGACTATGGTTCTGAAGGACCGTGATTCTTAACTCCACGCATCTCCTTCTGCTTATTTATCACTAGATTATTTTTATAGATTGAATCGTATCTTTGTAGCTCTTGGCTCCCCCCCCCTTCTCACACTCTCTGTATAGACCACGGTGAAGTCTCTGCACTTCCCTGTCTGCGTGCGGTCGATAAGACGGTGTAGTTACAGAGAAGCCGAGCTTCCTTGCCGCCGCAGACGGGTTGCCTTCGCCGCTCGAGTTGCACCAATTTCAAACCCTGCTGTTCAACCGGGGGGGTGTCGGGGAGCCTCCAGAGCACTGGATGTTGGTTACTTTTTGTATGTCAATCATTTTAACAGTTATCCTGCGCAGCAGTGTAGCTGCCCGCCCAACGTGCTACCACGTGGCAACCTCATTGCATCATACAGAAAAGCTTTGAGGCTCTGGCGCTTGGTGACTCCGGAAGCTTGAGACCATTGTTGCCTATTTTATTAGTTTTACCTGAGTGACTGCAGATTAGGAAAGACTGACCATACGTGCACATTTTATTCCATACTGGGTGACCTGGCATGCAGCCGAGACAGAAGCAAAAGTTTGGCCAGTGTTGTACAGAGAAACTGGCCTTGTTTACGTTGCTCTGCTCGGTAGCGGTCAGGCTTTTACATCGTGGTGTTTGTGTTTTTTTTGTTTTTTCCTTTTTTTTAAATGCCAGCAGTTGGTAAACCAAACTGGCAACTGGTAGAGCAAAAGTGCCTTTTTCGTTTTTTCCTCCTCCTTCCCTGTTCCCTCTTGGTTTGCTTCCTCTCAATCTACCTTCATGGTGTCCGTACCTGCAAAAAATTCCTGAATTCTCCACTGTCTATGTTTCTATGTTGGTACTGTCTCCTAATTTTGATTTAAATAAAACTTCTGCTCTCATGTCACAAGTTCGTCTTTTGGAATTTTGTTCTTGATTTAAGTTCTACAGCAACTTGCATTAAAGTTTTTGATTTGTTGTGGGGTTGGATTTGCAATGTCGTCGCTTTGAGTGGTACCACTTTTAAACATTGTGTTGATTTTATAAATAATACATTTAACCAGTGGTGGGCCGTGCATTGTTACCTGGGCCTTCAGTCTGGCTTTACCCTACTTAATACTCTACAAAAACACAATATAACGCGTGGCATTACAGAGAGGCATTTCGCATATGGAGGGTATATACTATTTTACTAAAGCAAGCTCCGAACCACAACTGTGCACCTACATCATCTGGAGCAGTTCAGAATCAGTATTTGTCTAATAACATGAGATGCAGACTCATAATTTGCACCGCTCCTCAGAGGCTGTAATCCAGTGGTACCGCTCGTATTCACTGGTCTGGAAGTGGTGATCAAACCCTTTTCACGGGCTGAGACACGCCAGCTAGCTTCGGTGTTGACCGACCTCCTCATGATGTCTAGCTTACCTTGAAAATCGAAGATTTTTTTTTAAGTATGTCCGAGACCAAATCAATTTCTCTTCCTCCGTAGACATTAAAAAAAAAAGTCTACCTCTGATGTATTAATGTGTCCAGAGCTACACGTGTTTTGCCAGTCGAACTTGGCTGTAACAGTTTCCCTCTGACCAACCGATCAGAGGACAGAAAAATGCTGACTCTTCTGGGATAGCGAGCTGCCCTGTGAGGCAAATATGAAATGATTGGTTAAAGAAACAGACCTGTTTGGTAATATTCTCTGTGGTAAAAGAGCCAGCAGTACTGACTTTGAAGGCTCTGTGGAGATTAGATTGACATGGCAGCACATAGAGGCTGAAATCTGATTGGACAAAAAAATCTAACATGCACATACTGGAAGCAGTGCAGCCAAGAGAAACGTTATGAAATTAAGAGAATAAACGGTTGGGAATAAATTAATAAAATTTCATGGAATAAATATTAGAATTTAGGTCGTAAATGTCGGTCAGTGTTTAGGCGAGCAGAGAAGGCTTTACTGGCCGTGACCGCCCGCCACTGCATTTAACTCTTCCAGCTGAAATTCAGTGCCACATTGAGCTTTTTCCAGGGTGATCAGTAAAGCCACTATTACTGGTGTAACGCTGTCTGTATGGATCTTTATCTGGATTTAGGTCAAATGAAGACCATGTTTTTTATCGATGGGATACTGTTTTACAAATGACTAAATTAGCCGTTGAACGTTAACAGAACATACTATATGGGCAAAAGTATCAGGACAATGACTTTTCCAACCATGTGGTTCTTCTCTTACCACAAAGATTGTATTGGATGTCTTTGGATGTGGTGCATTACATTTTCCCCTTCATTTGAATTAGGAGACCCAAACCTGTTCTGCACAAAGCCAGCTTCATGAACATGTGCTGTACATAAGTGGAAGATCTACTATAGACCTGTAAACACCCTTGGGATGAATTGAATGCTGTCTGCACCTCCAACCTCCTCACCTCACCTACATCAGTACCTGACTTTACTAACACGCTTGTAGATGAATCGACACTAATCTAACCAAGCACAGGGGACTAACGGGCTGTTCATAAAAAGCACATACGAATCTTATGGTCCAGTGTCCGCAAACCTTTGTTCATAGTCTATTTACGTAGTTCATCAATTGTTTGCTTTTAATAGTCTTCTGTAACCAGTAATTAAATGACACGTTGGCATTATGCAGCCTGGGCTTGAGTTATAAATGCTGAAACCCCTGCATAAACTTCTTTCTCTCATTTTAACATCAAATACACGACAGTTTGTCATGTGGCAGTGAAACCCTCAGATCAAGAGTAAAAGTAAGTAGCTGATATGTCAATTGCTTTGATGTAATCAGAATAAAACACTCCAGGACATGGTGTTATAGGTAACCGATTAGCTTTGAGGTGGTAAGTCATTTTTCTTTCAGGCCCTTTGATCACACCTCAAAGTTCATCCCAATAACACTTGTTCTGTTTCTTTATTATTATATTAGGAATAACATGAGTATCAAGCTTTGGAGGTCATAAGTGTTCAAGAATTAAAAAAAAAAAAAAAAAAAAGTGCAAGATGCAGCTCTAGAAAAAATAAACACCTTATTCATGGGAGCAAAATGATTAACTTATCAGCCATGTGACTTATTCGGTGTTTCAAATTTCGATTTACTCGATTCATGCTTCCAAATATACTGCAAACAGACCAACAATTTAGTGTGCAAATGGTTTCATTTTAAATGAGAACAGAGCTCTGAATGCAGAAGTGAGACAGTGGAGGAAAGGCATCTGGATGAACAATGAAATTTGTCAGATATGCAGTATACTGGGCTGCTCAAACAGAGTTTCCTCATGTATCATTTGGGAAAATACACAACAGGGCAGGTTCGAATTTCTAGATGAATTGTGATAAAGATCAGTCACCCTGACCTTTCCTGCAGGTCAATAGTGTTGACTGGTTAAACAGTAAATCCCTGCCCCAAGCTGTTATTGGATACAACACCAATAATATATATTGGTGTAAGATATAAAACAAATGTATGTTGTTGTTTTTTGTTGTTTGTTTGTTTTTAACATGTCTTTAGTCATTTTTTCTCAAATCCGATTTGTCCACCAGGGAATGTGGTTTCCTCAGCCTGGGTACTGCACACTAATGTTAAACCTTGAACATAATGTGATGAAATGATTCTTCATATTTATCAGAATGTTCTGCATTTAAATGCGAGATTTGAATACCTGGTCGTACCTCAAACGATTCAGTTTTTCCAAAACAGGAGCTTGCAGACACTTAATTTTCAAGTAAGCATTATCTTAAACACAAGGGGGGAAAATCATCAGGGGTCCAAGCATTACTTTGTGCATGGCCTTTTCTTTGATCCATTATAATGATCATTTGTATATTTGTGTGACTGTTAATATCTGTTTACTGTGGTCTAAACCAAAAGTTTGATTCAAATTCTTTCACAAAATATAACCAAACTATTGGTGTAATGTCCCACCTGAGACCCTTGAACTGGCAAGATGAATGTATAAAATTGTATTAAATAATAATACATATAATTGCAACAGCTACATCTGAGGTCCTTCTTTAGCATGGGCAAAAATACACACATCCTTCACTCTAGTAGAAGTGCAGATACGTGTGTTTTAAAAGACTCTGGTAAAAGTTGAAGTTCTGACTACATTTTTTTACTCAAGTTAAAGTAAAGAAGTTTGGGCTCTGACAAACTTACTACTGCCTGTTTTAGTGCCACATGGGTAACTGGACCTCACATCATAATACAAAAGAATTTCAAATTTTGTTGTCTAATGAATGTATTCAGGCTGAACATCAACCATATAGAACACAAGCAGAGAAAAGATGATAATCAGCAATGTTACTGTTCTTGCTCATGTTTACATCACTGACTCCCTCTGTCTCATCTACGTTAGCCATAGTTCTGGTTTCCTTCCGTCTGGCTTGTTGTTAGCTTTGCAGTCTAGCCTACGTCTGTGGTGTGTGAGAGCCAGGAAATGATACACCAGAGGTAGATTAGAAAAGCCGAGCAAAGACAGAAAATGGGTAGAAAATGGGGCTCAATGAGAAGAAAAATAATGATCATATCACCAAAAAAAATGTAGAGTGAAAGTAAAAAATAGTGAAGTACTGATACTAGAAAAATCTACTTAAGTACAGTAACGAAGTATTTGTACTTCATTACTTCCCACCTCTGGGCACGTTATAGTGACCTAACAAATTTCCTTGGAAATTCGACCTTGTCTGGTTCTGGTGGTCCTCATATCACAGTTTGAATTCTGCCACTCCCAGAAAAGGTAGAATTCCTAATGAAATGTGTCCTATAGATGTTATTTGTGTTTGTTTTTCGCTACAAATGAGTGAATGTGATACTGATCTAAATACTGATACTGACCAACTGTAATAGTAATAACTTCTCTAGCGCCTTCCACACAGAATCCATGTCTCCAAACCATGTCCATCAGTTGTATGGTGTTGTTTTACCATGACCTATATGATGTGAAAAGGAGTGGCAAAGTAACCAGAGAAGGGAGAAACGCAGCTGAGGGTTCCTATTTTAGAAGTTACACATGGTGAACTTATAGCAGCTCTATAAGTTATGCTGATTCCCGATTGTTATAACAGCTATAGCTGATACAACCAGTACTGAATTTTAGCCATTCATAGATTGTTTTGATCCAAAATTTTAACCACTGAACCATAAAGTTTAATAAATTTCCATTGCAGTATAAGTGCCAATTCATTTAAGCGGTTCTGGTTTCCAAAATGTAAATAAACACATAGAATCATTGAAAGCACTGGCACCTTGACCAGGCAGTGACTAAGGATGAATAAATGATTGTTAAATGGCATCTTACGGGATCTGACGTTAATAATGGTGACTAATTAACTTCCAAATTTAAAGGTAACCTATAAAGCACCATTTCAAATCTATTTGGCCTTGAAACATTTTCTGACAGCAAATAATTATATGGTACACAACTGTAGTGTTTTTTTTTTGTTTGTTTTTATTTCAATAAAAAAGTTTTATTTTCAACAAAAAAAAAAAATCTTGGGGATAAGAATAGAAAGAAATGCTTACGCTTTGATATCTGTCAACATAAACTACAAATAACACATTTTGTCAATATCGCGAAATCAATGGATTGTTCAGAGCTCAGATTTCAACAAACAACCAATGAAATGTAGTTTAAGCAAAAACTGTGACATTCAACGTCTGTTTCAATTAAAGTGGAATCTAAATCACTTTAATATCTCTAATATCACTCGTATTGGGAAATTTCACACTAACATTTTGATGAGCTCCTCAAAAAAATTAGATGCTACAATTCAGCCAACATACTTTTCACACTACTTTTAGGGCTAACGCAAAAAAAAAAAAAAAAAACAACCCAGACAAGAAACAATCCTTTTGTGATGAATTGATTAACTACATTATTAAGAAGCAGGACCTTGTGACCAAAACTCTATGTTGTAAACTGAGCACTTTAATGCTTTGCTAACACCCATGATCCTCTCACAACCAGGTCTAAGCCTTAAGGTGTTGTTTTACCATGACCTATAGGATGTGAAAGGGGGTGTCAAAGTAACCAGAGAAGAGAAACCCCCAGCTGAGGACTTCTATTTTAAGTGCCATGCATTTGTGCTTCCACATTGCAGGCAAACATATTTTCTAGTGTAAATACAGCAGTTTTATGATTTCTCGTGATTCCTAATAATCAGCTGTCTAACACAACTATTTTATACAACTATTATAAATCTTGTCTTGATCCCCCAAACATTGTCTAGAAAACGTTGTTTTTGTTTTTTATTGCAACATCAATTTCCTGCTATGAACATTCCTTGAACACTTCCTGTTTCTTGGAGCTCAGTTTTTTTTTATTGCTTGTGCATTTATTTTGAATGTAATTTGTGTGTATAAACATGTCATATGCATTTCACATATATGCATATATATTTTTTGGGTTCTTTTAGCATTAGGGGGACATGTTTGTGGTAATATTTAAGCCTCACAATCTGTGTAGACTTTCATGAGATATTGGTGTTGCTAAATTGCCACGAAGTGTATGTATATATATATATATGTATGTGTATATATATATATATATATATATATATATATATATAATCCCTCCTTCCACCAGGTGCTACCATGATGGTCATTAGATCTACCACAAAGAGAATATGATTAATAAAAGTGAGTGATGAGTAGGGAACTGAATTAGGTTTTGTTTGATCTTCGAAACTCAGGATATTAGTGATTTGTGGTTCTCCAGTTTCCTTCCTCTTCCCAAAACAAATACACCAGTAAGTGGCTTGGGATTTTGCCTCATGCTCATGTTCCCAGGATAGACTCCAGTTCTACTGTAAGTTATACCAGGATACATAAATGAGTGAATGCATGACGAACAAAATATAAGATTTATGTGTCTTATCAGCATTTTTTAAATTATTTTAAAGAATGATTTAACACCTGACCAAAGACTTCCAGTGTGGTTACAGAGTCTGGCTGTAGACCCAGCTTAAATAATTTTAAACATCTTTCATTTTATAATGATAGAGCCCACTGCACCCCAGAAACAAATCCTGTATGATTTTGTACCGTTGTACACCCTTAAACCTATACATTTTGGCCCAACATGCACTGTGAACTGTGGAAATCCTAAAATGTATGCAATAGTGGCAACTGAGTAGGTTGAAGCATTCAGAAGGTCATGAGATCAAATGCCACCACCATTAAGTTGCCACTATTGAACCCTTGAGGAAGAATCCTCAACTGCTCAGTTGTATAAATGAGGGTAAATGTAAGTTGCTATGGATAAGAGGATCTGTCAAATTCTGTAAATGCTGAAACCTACATAAATTATTTTATTTTTTGATTTTTAATACATTTGCTAAACTGTGTGTGTGTGTGTGTGTGTGTGTGTGTGTGTGTGTGTGTGTGTGAGAGAGAGAGACAAGTATGGATACACACATGACACACAGCCATACAAAAAGATCACACACTAAAAACTCTTCAAACATATTTGAATTTTATTGCAATCATGAGAATAATTTCTTTCATCATTGTATAAAAACAAAAATTACTTTTACAGATTACAGAGGGGGAAAAAACCTTATACTTGACAAGGACCTGACTGTAGCAGTGGTGTCCAGGGATTAAATGAAAAAAGTAATGAAAAGGAAATGCATATCATTAGCATGCAATTATATGAATAACGACTGAAGCCTCAGAATAAATTGCTTTGTTGGCTAAGTTACATCTTACCACTTTATCATATTTGTCTGATCCATAGTGGGGGGTTTTCAAAAAAGATTAAAAACAAATCTCTAGATTGCATGTTTAGACTGTGTGGCTGATGCTGAGATGAGAAGAAGCAGTTGTGAAGCTGAAATCCAACAGAGAAACAGATCTGTTCATAATAAAAATAGAAATCAGAATTATACTACTTTCCATATTGATACTTTACCAATATCTGATAGTAAATACAGGAGTGTTGGTGGGGGGGAAAGCAAAAATATGATGATCATATCAGTTTTTATTAATAAGTTAATAAGTGATCAGTACTTGACTTGTACACCCATATGGCTGATTGAATCTCCACAAATCTCCATAAGCAAATCCCCAAAATCTAGTGGAACATCTTCTCAGAATATTGGAGGTTCTTATAACAGCAAATAGGGACTCAATGTGGAACGGACATAAAAAGATTTTAATCAGGTGTCCAAAAACTTTTGTCCATACAGTGTATACGGCAGGATCTCCATGTTAAAGATTCTTCACCCACACCAACTACTACATAACTGTTTCTGTAGCAATCAAAATGACTACAAGAGCCAATAAAACCTATCAAATCAGATTTGGTCATTTTGCAATGTGGACTTTTAGCTTGAAGTTTTCAATTTAGACCATGTGATTGAATTTAGGTGAAGAGGTCAGAGGTCTTAAGCTGGTCAGAGCTCATAAGTCCAAAAATGAGACTCAAACCATAGGATATGGTTGGGGTTTGCTGTTAATAGGCTGTGATCATGTGTGAAATATGAACTTACTTCTACTTCCACACGTTCATCTGGCAGAATGAGATAACCTGAGAGAAACAACACAACCCTTTTTATATTCCTGAACAATACCGGTGTTATTTTATTCAAACATGTTTCAGTCAAATCAACAGATCAGTCAGACTCTTCTACAGTTCAGTGAGCTGAAGAGGGCATTGTACACGCCTGTATCTGGGTATATAACATCTGGGTTTATAACACAAAACAATGGGCATTTTGGCGCCCTCTGCTGCCTTAAATGTGAACTGCAATGGCGACACAAAATTTAATTCAATTCAATTTAATTTTTTAGCACTTTCCACAGTGGACATGGTCTCAAAGCAGCTTTACGGAATGTAAGAATTATTGAACAAAATTAACTTATATTTAAATGTATGTGTATTTATCATACACCCCCCCCTTTAGATGGTATGAGTAAGAAACCTTTCGAGGACCCATACTCAAAACGGGAACCCATTCTCATCTGAGTGACACCAAGAGTGTGACCATAAATCATTAAAACGATTTTTAAAAAAACATGAGAGTGAGAAATATGAACACCAAAGTGTGCGATTATGAGTAATGCCCTTTCTACAGTCTTATACAGTCAGTTGGAGTAGTGGAACCAGAAGCTCCTGAACAACTGTAAAAACTAGTTCTTCTCCTTCACCCTAATGAATCAATTTCTTTAAAACCAGGCAGAACCTTGGTGTCTGTAAAACAAGGCCAAAGTAACACTGACCACAGCACAAGATTAAAAAGATAAAGTATTGTCTAGATTCTCTCTTTTTGTTCTCGATTCAACTTCTACTTGCTCTGACTTATCCTACATAAATCTCATTTTCCCAGTCACTTTCTCACACACACTTCGCACTCATTCACAACTCACCCCACAGGTGTGAGCAGTTTGTAGATCTTGGCAGCTGTAGCTTGGCCCCAAGGTGCAGGGGTCACCAACATCTCCCTGCTCCGTAATCCTACTCTTCACACACAGATCAACTCTCTGAATAGAATAGAAAAGAATAACCTTTATTTGTCACAGCACAGTGAAATTCTTTCTTCATATGATATAGCACAGAGGATTAAGGGCCTTGCTCAAGGGCCCAAGAGTGTCAGCTTGGCGATTCCAGGGCTTGAACCCACGACCTTCTGATCAGTAACCCAGAGCCTTAACCACTGAGCTCTATTTCGCATATCCCAGCTTTCCTGGAAGCTGGGGGTCAGAGCACAGAACACACACACACACACACACCACACAAACACAACACAGCAATGGAACAGACATACTCAACATTCTGGCTCTGTGTGTACAATAAAGTCCAAAACAGGAACTTTAAATAATGAAAAATTATTTGTAATTGTTGTGTTAATGTTTGTGACACTCTCACTAAGAGTAGCACCAGTGCTAATGTGGCTCATAAAGCCATTACAGAAATCAAACAGTTGTCTCAACATCTGTGCGTTAATATTCTGTACCTCACACACATCCAGAGCCACTGCCTCTTTACCCAGAATCCACCGGAGCTGCTCACCGTAGCGCTGAGTAAAACTCTCACACTGCGGAATGACAAACAATGAACCAGTGGTGTAAAGTATTTGAGTAAATGTACTTCAATACTGTAATTAAGTACTTTTTTTGGCTACTTTCTAGTTTTACTGAGTATCAAAGATTTGAGCAATTTTTACTCTCTACACAACTACATTTATGATTCAACAGATGGTACTTTTTACTCCATTATATTTTCATTGACAATCACTGTTACCAATGACGTTCTGCACCTCTGTTGAAGATGTTATCAACACTCCGCTACCCACATCTGCTGCCTGTGAGCGACTTTTTTTAACACTGCTGGCCTCATTTTCAGTCCAAAAAGAGCTCGAATAAATTCCAACAACTTTGACAAGCTTTTGTTGAAGTTGAATAAAAATATCGCCCCCTCTGAGACTGAGCGGTGCATCAAATCACAATCAGCTCTGAATCTTTGGTTTTACTTTCAGATTATTGAATTTTATTTGTCCATTGAATACTAATGGCTCTTCTACTTTGTGACATGACCCTATCATTTTATTTGTTAATTGAAAATCCCTTTATGAAAGATCGTTTTACTACATTGTCTTTTATTTTTAATCGACATGTTTGATCTTTGTTTTATTCTGGCATGTTGAAGAGGCTGTTGTGGTGATTTTGGTTAATGCAGTGTTGAAGTGTACAATCTGATTTGTATTTTTGGGGAAAAAAACCTCACAAATCAGCTGTTTTTGACGCATCTTTGAGCCTACGTTCAATATGAGCCACATACTCAAGTACTGTTCAAATCAGATACTCGAAGACTTTTGAAGTCATATTGGAATTGGTGACTTTTTACCAGTAAGGGAGAAAGTTTTGCAGTAAGGGATCTATACTTTAACTAAAGTATGATTTTTAGGTCCTCTTTACACCTGTGCAAAGAACAGATGAGCAGGACATTTGGACCTGCCATAATGTGAGGTCTGGAGATGTTTATAAATTTAACTTCTCAAAAAAAGAAAAAAACTATGTGTGAAGAAGAGGTCAGAAACAGTTTAAACAGCTGGTACTGTTTATCCCTATTTTATTCCACGTTTGGTCTCTTGCTGTTTCCCAGCCGGCTCTCACTTTCATACAGCAACTATAGTAACCAAGATTAATACAACAGCTACCGAAAACAAACCAAATTTGTTCAGAAATTTCTACCCTGCCTCAAGTTTTAAATGAAGACTGAGTAAATGAACACAGTGAAGAGGTCAGAATAAATAAGATAAGACTTTAACCTTGGGGAGGACGCCAGGATGCGACTGGCACACGGAGCTCATGAAGGATGTAACCTGAGACTGAGTGGCATTGGAGCCCAATTGAAGACGAGACAGGATGACCAGAGTCTGACATGAGTCACAGTCCGAAAGAGGGGACGCAACTGAGAAGAAAGAGAGGGAGAGAGAGAGAGAGGGAGATAGAGATAGAGAGAGAGAGAGAGAGAGAGAGAGAGAGAGATGTGTATGTCAGTAATCAAGACAAATGACAAAGAATCAATGAAGACAGACACAAAGACATTAGAAATTAATGAAGAGAGATGAATGAAAACAGAGAAAGAGACAGACAAATGGTTGTTACCGAGTGGAAGTGAGCTCTGACAGAGGCGTAGCACAGAGCAGATGGAGTTGGGCGATTCTGCGTTCAGGAGAACCTCAAACAGCTTCTTCAATGATCTCTGAACCAGTCGTGAGCACTGACCGCTTAGGACCATGGGAAGAACGGAGCATGCTTCATCCAGCACACTGATCAAAACACTCTAACATAGACATAGACAATGTGATTTGTATACATTTAATTTTTATGTTACATGTTTATACACATGCATAACATGTTTCTGGACATAATTCTCAATGCAAATAATTTGTGTGTGTGTGTGTGTGTGTGTGTGTGTGTGTGTGTGTGTGTGTGT
>JAAIIK010000074.1:728863-739229 GCA_014706435.1 Silurus glanis | reverse complement strand
GGGGGGGGGGTGTGGGGGGGGGGGGGGGGGGGGGGGGGGGGGGGTGTCAAATAGTGAATACATCATGTTATGGAATACACACTTATTTCCCTTTCATGTGGTCTTTTTAACTTCTTTCCAGGGCATGCAGGGATGCAGCATTCCAGTGTCCTATCATCTTGAAGTAAGATGGACCAAGTATGGTACCTTGCTGAACCCCCAAGCCCAGATAGTAAATGTAATGGAAACAATCCAGACCAACACCAGCACCTTGGTAATTCTAAGCAGGTTTTTGGTTCTCTAGTGTCTAAAAGTAGAAAGTCTAAACGACGGCTATTATCCTTGAAGACTCTGCTGAAGTTCTTCATCAGTCTTAGGGAGTACTATGAACTTCGATTCAAATCTCTGGTGTGATGTCATTCCTTTGAGGAACCTGTTCAGGTCACATGACCAGTAATAGAGACTTAAGGGGTGCACTGATGCGCAACGATAGTAGGTTGATGATATCTTGTTCAGGAATGCTTCGTCTCAGTTTGTTGGTACAATTAAATTCATTTTTAATGCTTTTAACAATGGACTCAAAGCAGCTTTACGGAGATAAAGCGCTCATAAACTTGTATAAGTTTAGTGCCTACAAGTTTGTTCCTTCTAATTATAAGTTCATCCCTAATGAGTGAGGTACGACTGTGGCACGAAAAACCCACCTGAGATGGTGTGAGGAAGAAATTTTTATAGAGAAACCAGACTCAAAAGGGAACCCATCCTCAACACCAAATGTCTATTTATTACACTTCCACTATCAGCCTCCTAAACATCAGTCTCCAGACCATGAGGATAAAATTGTCTTTGTAAATTACCCCTCTTTGAGGGTTCCTGAGTGGCACAAGAGAAAATTGTTTGCCATCATGTGTTGAAATCCAAGAGTAAGTTAGAATGATACAAGCTAATCATGGGTGTGACTTTATATATGCGGAAGAGCTCAATTAGCGCTGTCCTTCAAGTCTGCTGCCATGGGACCGAGCATGAGTACAAACCGTTCAAAAAGATCTTAACCCTGACCTTAGATATTTGGTAGATGTAGCTTATAGGTTTTTGTTTTCCCCCTGAAGGGCTGTATCATCAAAAGTTTGTGGACACCTCACACCCATGGTGTGCTTTTTGAATATCTCAAAATAACACTTTAATCTAAATTAAAAAAAATTGTTTTAATGTACATTGTATTGTATTTCCAGCCGTCTCTCTCTACTGGTGCTGGTGTCGTGTTAGTCATGAGCTCAGTCAGCTTTATTGACGTGTCGCTGTCAGCCAGCCCAGGATTCAGAGCTCCTCCAACCATCAACGCCAAACTGCCATCTGACTTCTTCTTCCCGTTTGTATGAACAGGGAAACGAGTAAGCGTTTCACATGGAGGTCATTTCCTGTCTAACGTAACAGGGATACGGTGCACACATTTGATTTCATGAAGCTTTCAAATGTACAATGGCTTTTGGATTCTTAATTTCCTCCCACATTAACAGCAGCCACGAGTGTATCTGGATATTCAGTATAAAACACATTTATAGATGAGATATATATTTATGAGATACTCAGGGCCTTTATTAAAAACTTTTACATACAAAATTGACATTTTACATTTCATTATTCTTTATTGTGTTCTCATTGTCCCTTTTATAAAAATGGTGTTTATGTAAATAGTAAATTATTCTGTATGAACTGTATATATTGCACATTTTCTGTTTATTCTGTATGCATATGGTTTTTAATTCAAATAAAATACTTGATTCCTTTGTCAAATATAATAGGTCAAGTATATTATCTTGTAAAAAGCAAAACAGAAGCTGAACAATTTATTGTGGAAATATGTCGGTGCACATACTATAATTCTGCATGTAAGGGTTTAAATAAGAGAATGAATGAATGATCAAGTGGAGTCTTAAACTTAAAAGGAATGTTAAAGAACAAGCTTATTTGCTTCATAAATATTCCCAGTGCTACATGTGCTGATAGAAAGTGATATTCATTACAGACACTTTGGCATTTATATTTGTCCTTTCACATGCTTTTATCCAGAACAAGTTCTTTCAATGCAATTGAGGGTTAAGAGTTTTGCTCAAGGGCCAACAGTGGCAACTTGGGGGAGCTGGGATTTGAACTCACAACCTTCTGACCAGAAGTCCAATGTCTTAGCTGCTTAACTGCTTTAAGACTGCCTGTGTTATATTCGAAAGAAAAAAATGTCTACCTAGATAGCCTTCAGTGTGAGTTAACACACATGGCTGCCTCCATGTTTGTCTTCAGAAAGCAAAAATCTGATGACGTATATTTTCCTGCTTGACTGTACAAAAACAAATGCATACACACACACTATACCTCTAGTGATCAAGTGAATAATTCATTTAGTGGTAAAGCTTCAAGTGAACAAATTGTGGGATTGTCACGAATTCCCTGACTTTCCAATTTTTTCCTAATCAAAGCTCAGAAATTCCAAGTAGCAGGTTTTGAGTCTAATTGTGTAATGTTATGGCAAACCCTAAAAAACTATATTAAGATATTATGACTTCTTATCACATTCCAGCTCAGAATATTGCCTTTGTGTTCAGAAAGCAACAATTCAGGCCCGGATTTACGGTATAGCTAAAATTGATTTTAGCTTTGAATCACTGCCATTAAATACGCATATAAAACTCCTATAGGTTGTTTTTCCAGTATATTTCCCTTTGTCGGCTCATATTCTAAATGAGGGTTGTGTTTACAAGTATATTCGTACAGCTGGTGAGTAACATTCACTAGTACTGGATGGATTGTTGTGTTAAGATTGTTGTCAGCCTGCTGACCTCTTGCTCCTGTAAACAAAATGATAAAAAAATAAATAAATAAAAAAGATCAGTACTTTCCCACAAAGTAACTCAAATCAAATAAACAGTGCTTTGAGGTAAAACAACCTAGAGTATGACCGCTATTTATTTTTCCAATTTGTATTTTATTTTATGTAAAGTGGGTGGGGCTAACCTTAAACTAATGCTACACCCTCACCAATCACAAGTCTGATACCAAAGCGAGCAACCTATCAGGCCTACTGTGCTCACCCTACAGGTTGACTGAAAAACAAGCACCAAATTTTAAACCATTATCAGGATCTCTGCATCTCTGATAGCCATAATATACCTTCGTCACAATAATGATAAACCTGCAGGTTTTAATCCAAAAACTGCCATGAACACTGCACTGTATTAATCTTATTAGTTCCATAACTCCTGGCTGACTTTGTATTGGACTCCCTGTATAAATGGGCATGTAAGTATATAGTATGTATGTATATATATATTCCAATCTAATATAATTGTTATTTTTGCAGTATACATAACAATAACAATAATGGCAGAACCATATACATACAATGTGCCGATGTAGTGATCAGTTTGCTCACCAGGACAAATACTCACCAATGTGTATTTGTTCTGTTCCAATTCACTGATTTGCTCATGGAGATTACTATTTTCCTCTTTTAGCTTGGTCACTTTGTGATCAGCTTGACTCTTCACTGACAACAGAATACCTAGAGGAGATAAAACACAGATAATGAAATATTGTAACATAGCAATTTCCTTTCACCAGAACCTGTATCAGAATTACAATGCTTCTGTGCACAAATCAAGCTCCATGGAATAGGGTTGTGCATCTCCATAGCTGAGGCTGGTCCGATTTGCATCTCGATGCATAGCCAAAGATACGATACATTAAAGATACATATGAAGCAGCTACCGATGGGATCCGATTCACCCCCTATTACAATGCAGTGCGATCCGATTTCCATTTGATTCAACACCGTGCGATTCAATGGAAAAAATATGAGGCAATGCAATTCAATATGCAACAGATACCATAAAGAATTTTATTGTTTCAGACAGCAAATCCTAAATTTATTTGAGTGTCGTCTGACTTATAACACATGGCCCTTTCACAAACCCGCCTTTGTAGTGCAAAAAAAAATTATTAAATTAAACCAGACGTTCGATGCATCACAATGAATCTTTCCATCCCTACCATGAAAACATAATTTGCCAAGATTGATTAAAGTTGAATAACTCGAGCGTTTTGACCTCAACCTCACTGTGATGAACTGGAACACTGTCTGAACCCTCCTCACCCAATATCAGCACTGGTTCTGATGCCTTAATGATGTGAGGTAATGTGCAATGATGTCTCACATTCATGTCACATTTGTTTAAAGACAACTCTGCTTCAAAACATCCAGGTAGGTGATGGGCAAGGACACAGTGTGTGGTGTGGCAATTCAGAACAGACTATCTGCTTTGAGACACACCATTTTTTTTTTTTTTTTTTTTTTAGATGTTATGAGGAAGAACCCTTGAGAGGAACCAGACTCAAAAGGGGAACCCATCCTCATTTGGGTGAGATCAAGAGTTTGATCATAATGATTGATATGCAGTGTCAAAAACCAAAAAAAAAGTCTGGAAAGCTAAACATCCTGTCAGGTAAAAGGTGTTTGTTTAGAAAGTAAACTGAACAAATAATTTTTTCCCCCCCATGAACTCTTCCATTAACTGCATGAACCGTACCATTTATGATCCTGGCCACCCTCCACAGCCTGAGCAGGATGAGTAGGCCCATGGCATCGAAAGCGCTTTCTTGGGAGATGTACACGATATCCAGGATGAAGGATACGACCACGACGATCGCATCAAACACCTCAAACTTGTGGTGGAAAAACTCGAGCCGAAACGCGTACAGCTTAAAGCACAGCTCCACCATGAAGAAGGTGAGTAGTGACAAGCTGAGGTAATGAAAGATCTGCAGAGGGAATTTCTCAGATTACGAAATATTCCTTATTATAAAACGAGACTAATTTGCATTGGATCTTGCTTCGACTCACCTGTGGAGCGATGTGGTGCTTGTCTACTTCGATTATAGATAGGTCTAAGAGCAGCTCACACAGCACAAATGCGGCATCCAAGATCACCAAGCACACAACGGCTATCTAGAGCACAGAATGTCATTATCAAGAACCCAAAAGGAGCATGTGAAGTTTACTACTATAGATTTATAGAAAAACTTTATACATTTTATATATATATATTTATATTGTGTATCCAATACATTGTTGGAAGTAAAATCTACACCACAGTTTTGGTGCATGGTGTAGAAAAGGATCTGATTCAGAATTCAGAAGTTGCAGCTTCAGTACCTGAAATCTCTCAGAGGCAAAGAGACGTTTCAAAGCTTCTCTGAACGTCAGATGTGTGACCGGTTGTTTTACAGGCTCCAGCTCTTCACTAACTTTGTGTAGTTCATCGTCATGCCACCTCGAGACAGAGTGGTGGTTGTCACCCACTGCCGTGAAAAACCTCAAACAACGGACCATGGTCAATCCAAATCGCCCGCTCGCCGATTAATAGCTACGAAGCTCTGTATGAGGAAAAAGACAATCTTCATCCTAATTACATCTTTAATTCATTTGAAAATAAAATGCTAAAATGGTCATCCCACACACACACACATACATACATACATACATACATACATACACACATTATATATAAATGTATATATACAAACTATTCCATAGACAAAGCCTACATTCATTATTTAAAGGTTATTAACATAATGTAACTAAAACATGCATTTAAACTGTTTTTTTTCTTCTTCAACAAACCAGGAGCATAAAGAAAGATTTGTACTTGCCAGTTTTTAACTTCTCAGTCAAATTTCAACTTGGTTGTGTACTATTACGAGGAAAAGAAAGAGAGAAGTTAAAGCTAATCTTGCATATTGCTTTCCCCACATCCATGTCACAATAAAATTACAAAAACTGAGTTGAATATGTGCAACATAAACAATGCAACACAGGCTGTGGTCGAACTGGAAACGCTGCAAACAAAGTGCATTATTTCTGCATCAGATCGCAGCTCTAAATGGCTGCCTGCCTTTTAGGGTTTACATTTACTGGGTAATGTATTAGGAACACCCTGTGCACATTCATGCACTTATCCTGGTCGTTCATTTTCAGCTGTTCATTTTCTGTGATCCAGTTTTTGAAATACTGAGACCATCTTAACTAGCAGTAATTTTCATTATTATCAATAAAACAATCTTTTTTCCCTTTTCTTTCTTTTTCTTAGCACCATGTCGACTTCTATGGTTATGTTATGTCATAGGTAATGTCATGGCGAAAGCTTGGTTTTGTTATACAATCAGATTTTTAAGATTACTCTTTTCTAAAAACTTTAATACTGCATTTGAGTATACTTGCTTAAAAACCTTAAAAAGAGTGTCAACAGAGTAAAACAAGTTTCTCAAAGGCCTGTAAGTATTACAGTCCATCAAAACATGCTTCATGGACATCGGGATTTGACAGGTTTGACATTTTGGGGGATTTTCTCTTGTTAGTAAAAATGTGCGTGTTAGTTTTGAGGGTCCTATTCGGCATCGTTTGTAGATAACTTGATCCCAGCACTTGTTAAACTGAGAAATATGTTTTTACCCCGACATTAGGATTCATTTCATGTAGTTATGTATGTATTTACTAATGGTCTTAGATCTGTAAAAGGTATGAGGCATTTCATTGGTTCTATAGATAATACTTTGGTTAATATCTTTACAATTGTTGAGTGGTCAGTTTTTAGAGATTCCAGTGTTTCAAGGCAAGATTTTGAGTCAACGCAAAAACAGGGTGTTGTAATGTGTCCCGAGGCAAAACACACACACAAAAAAAAAAAAAAAAAGCAATACAAATGTTTTATTCCTTTACTGAACTTCCTGTGGTTATTTATATTATATCAGCTATAAATAGCTGTCTCCCCCCATGACTTTCGAGGTTTACCATAGTTCCTGGTCTGCAGGATCCTAGAATGAGAAGTATAAAGGTTCAGCAAACTACAGCCATGAGAAGAAAAAAAAAACTAGCTATGGTTCCTGTGATGGAACCAGAATAAGCAATTCAGTGTTTAGCTGATTTGCAGATAAGCTAGATCTAACCAGTGATGTTCTTCACACTGCTCTCCTCCGCCTTTCTTAGCCGCACATTGTTATTTTCTCATTACCTAAATGCCTATTGGCTGAGATAAATCAGAATGTTGTTATTTCTTTTTCTCATTTTGTGATTCTGATCCTTGCCCTGAGTTGTCACTTACTTCTCTATTGTAGACAAAAACTGAATCACATTTGTTGACTTGAGGTTTGTTATAAGGAAAGCAGAAAAAAAAAAAGTCAAAGGAGGAACCACAAAAGTTGATGTCAGTATTTCAAGATGTTAGTCCACCTATATCCTTACTATGTTGCTCAGCGAACAAACACAGAGAAGATTGTGACCTAAAGCTGTCATAGATACTTATGTGTTTCTTAACTGGTGAACAAACTGTCAAACTGTTTTTGCCAACATTAGTCTTGCAACTTCAGTACAAGACTAAAAAAGTTTTTACAGTGGTCAATGCTAGCTTAAAAAAAACAAAACAAACAAAAAAAAAAAAAAACATTATTACAGTTTTTCTCAACTGCTTTCAGTCATTTCTCAGATCAGAATTGAAGTTTGCAGATCTCCAAGTGCATTCCTCAAAACAACACATACAAACTGCACAACAGAGTGGATAACCGGAAAATACGCGTCACCTGCTCAAAATGCTCTGTCTATCGTGCAAAAGCGAGTTTTTTCATCAATCATTGTGTCAGAGGCAACAGAATCCCATGTCATTTTTTCAACAATGTGAACGTGACAGGCAAAATGATTAGTCATGTTGTCAGTAGAACATCATACTCAGTTTTAGTTATTTAAATTATACTCAAGTCGGGTTTTGATGACTAGAAACCACTAAATTACCGTACTGGTGTGTGTCATAAATTACAGTGTCCCTCCGGTAAAAAAAGAAGTTACTCTTGCAAACCATTGTACATCAACCAGGTGTTACAGTAATTTACATGGTATGAATAAATAATTTTTCTGATTGATTCCATCTAACCTCATCTAACCAATCAACATCGACCCACGTAACAGTATATGGAAGAATCGAAACAAAATATCAGACTGTATTCACACTGTACTGTCAATAGTGGTACTTACATACAGAAAACAAAGGAAACTACACATAGGCTATTTACCGACAAATGGAAACCTGAAAAAGACAAAGTGGGAAAAACTATACATGTACAACAGAAGGTAAAGGTGAAATTACGTGGCAGTTCTCCTATGCGTCATGTCGGTCCTGTGTGTTGGGCCACAGATTCTCATCCACATCACAACATATATTTTTCCTTGCTATGCACGGTGGAAAGAATCTTCTCGAGTGCCTAATCCAGCCTCTGCATGCATCTGCTGAGATGTCCTCACATGCTGCATCCATGGCAGCCAGCAGTGTCATCCGCGTATGTGGCTGATGATCATAAACCTTCCACCTCCAAGCCGAGAAAAACTCTTCAATTGGGTTCAGGAACGGGGAGTAGGGTGGAATTTCTCAATTCTGGACATATTTCTTAGCAAACATGTACTCACAATTTGTAGAAATCTGTACAGACATACAATTCTGAGAACATGTTCACTCATTTTGATAGTACAGACTTCCAACCTGAGAAAAAGACTAATTGGTTTGGTGGTTGTGACATTTCAGCTGAGAACCAGGACAAGTTATTTTGCACAGCAGGACAAAAGCAACAAGAATTGTCAAAAGCAGCTGACAGATGTACAGAACCATTTGCATGTTGTCCAAAAGCAATTGCAATTTGATGAAAACAACAAGACATTGCTGATGTGATGTGAAAAACTGACAACAGGATCTGACAGTGGAACGAGTAGTTTTGAGAAATGCAGTTCTGTTGTGAGAAATGACTGAAAGCAGTTGAGAAAAACTGTAAGACACCACTTTGTCATAAGACATAAATTCATTTACACGCATCTCTCACATGGTTCTTATTTGTTTATATGGAAACCACCATATTTAATGTCCAGGATTTCTCAATTTCTTCACAATGAATACAGCAATTTAAGCTATCCAGTAAGTCAACAGGTTTTCAATTTTCCTGTATCTTTATGCTGATGGTGTCCTCACAAATCCTGAAGTCAATCTCATGCCAAAGAAAATGAAACTTAGAATATCTAACTATATTTTGGAAACTGAAAACATGGTCACTTTGTGTGTTCTCCATGGATTTATAGACATGTATTTTCTTACTGGTCCTTAAGTTTTTGAACATGAAGGCCTCGTACTCAAACAGGGCTTGCTGAATGATTTCATTACATTAATAACAGAGTGTACATCCATAAATTACTAATGATCATGCATACAAGGGGTTTGTTCTTTCTTGATGCCTTGACCCAAAATAAATAGATGTATGTAGTATGTGGTATGTAGTCACAGCTTTGTCATTCCCCTGATTGTTTTGGTTGTCTTTCAGACTTGTTTGCAACTCATTGTAGTCTCAAGATCTGGATATTAATACAGCTAGAAAATAAATTAAGATCTATTTCAGCAGTCCTGGCCCTTATTTTTGTTTGTTTGTTTGTTACAGTTTTCGACGTCCATTGCTCAGCTTTTTCTAAATCAGACCTAGTTACTGTTCATTCATGAGTATGGTACGGTTTTTGAGGTGTTTATGAAATTACTACGGTTTAGTTTTGTTCAGGTTTCCAAACCCGAATTAGCCGTGTGAATGCGCTTCAGTGGACTTTCACGACTTCCTCACAGAGTTACAGAGATCCGTTAAAACCGTTTAAGTGACGGTTATTATTTAATTTAAACAAAATGACCACGCGCTCATTCATCTCGCGCCAAGTAAATGTGGTACAAAACAAAACACAACAAAAACCAGACAAAATAAAACTATGAATCCTGCTAAAAATAGCCCCAAATGAAGCCGCAAATCAAAGCCTGGTTGTCTACTGAGCCGTCACATGTCCTGTGGTTATCTCGTGATTTCCCTCCACACACACACACACACAAAATACACTCTTTTTCCTTAAAATTCCCTGCAATCCAAGCTTCCCGACACATTACATTCCGCAAACTGAAAGAAATAATAGCTGTTACCTCTCCGCAGGCTGTTGGGCTGGTAGTTTAAGTGCTCAGGTTTCGATTAAAAGCCTTTAAAAAAAAGATAAAGGTGTAAACAGGCTTCAAACCCTCCGTTTGTTTGGATAAAACTTTGACCCTCCTAAAACAAAACTCCGCCTCAGCCGGTTTTCTTCCCTTCCTCCAGACTGATCTGAGATCAGCACACAACATAAACAATTCATTTTGAACCACTTTCTGCCTGATCATTTCGTTTCACTGACACATTTAAAGCCATTTTTATGTTAATGTTGACTACATGCTTGTATACTATATGCTATACAGTATATATATATATATATATATATATATATATATATATATATATATAT
>JAAIIK010000074.1:692562-709499 GCA_014706435.1 Silurus glanis | reverse complement strand
CTCTCTCTCTCTCTCTCTCTCTCTCTCTCTCTCTCTCTCTCTCTCTCTCTCCCTCCCTCCCTCTTTCTTTCTCATTCCCTTTCACTCTAGGTAACAATGCAGATGAAATATGCAGGAGGCTTATATTAAACACAGAAGATAGCATAGATGCAAACTGCTGACTGGGGAATATGAAAAGTGGCTGCTCGGGGAAATGAAAAATCTTCCTGGACATCTAACGTTTTTCAACGTGTCCCATTCTGTTAGACTCATCCAGAGCAGAAGAACGCTGACTCCTCTGATTTAAGCTCAAAGGAGAATGATATGGACCTGGACATGTGAATTACTAAGTGAACCGTTCTCAAAGAAAAGGTTATTACTGAAGTCTGAAAGTCTTAAACGTGAAGTGGCATGGTCCAAGTCATCGCAGCAGGACTCAGCTGTTTCGGGTTCAACCAACTTCACATTAAAGTAGCCTCATGGATTTCCAACACATTAGAAAAGACAAAGGATGGGCTTTAACATGACTTGAAACAGAAGTAGGACACTTTTTGTAGCCGGCTCAATCCAAACAGAAGCCTCTGTTTCCTTATCTCGAAGGAAATGATCTTCAACAGCAGCTGCTTTGGCAAATTGGAAGCTCTCCAGCAGGACCGAAATGGGCCAGAAAGAACATGCGATTGAGGAGTAACCAGGGGCAATCGGATCTGTTTAGGAAAAAACATTTCTTCAGTGTCTTTAAGTAAAAGAGTGTTGCTAATGCACACAAAACCTCTTGTTCCCTATTTTGTATCAAAGTCAATACTAGCAAATAGCTGTTACATCTTGCGTATTTGTTTGTCAGAATTTCATGCCTAGGATAAACACTAGAATACGTCACATATCAGATTATATTTTACACTCTTGCTCTTTTTTGTATCAACCGGAAAACCTTGCAAATATATAACTTCTTGACAAGCTCTTCGTAGGTTGTGTCAGTTCAGCATCTGTGCTAAGTTTCAGGAGGGACAGAATTATATTTGTATTTGTAAAGACCCTTTTATTAAATAAATTTCGTATTAAAGATAGTTTTAAAAGGGATAGCACAAACTGTCGTGCATATACAGATATAGATATATTTGTGACTATATTTTAGTCGAAATGCCGACAGGTTTAGCAAGTAAAACCGGACCCGACTGCTCCATTTTATTTTGAAGCTAGCTCTAGCTACGACAGAAAGAACCCTCATTTAGCTTACAATCAGATAAAAAAAAATACGTAATGGATATGAAGATACATGCATGTATATGACACAATTTTGTCCGAGATGTTGCGAAGAGGCCTGTTTTTGTGGCTTTCTCGTGTCTGTGGAGTGTTAGTCCTCGTTTGCTGCTGTCTTTCCCTACTCTACGTCATCACTTGCAACCCTCATAACGATGACCCCTTGGTGGTGCCCCGGCTGGGCGCACCGGGCTCTCCGAGAGGCCCCGGGATTCCTGGCTTGCTCAGCGGCCCTCCCTTGGGCTCGTCGAGCCACGAGAACTACCAAGCTATGCTTCAGGAACGTGACGAACAGCAACGGGAACACATTTCCAGCCTGAAGAAGCAAATCGCAGAGCTGAAGGAAGCCCTTCAGGAGCAAGTCGAGAGGCCAAAGGAGCTTCAGGAGAAAACGGGCACCGGAGCGACCGATCTCAATGAGTTTCTTCGCACCCAAATGGGCCGAGCGGAGATAAGTGCTGGTGTCCGCTTGCCAAATGAGTACGCCGTGATACCGTTTGAGAGCTTCACACTACAGCGTGTCTATCAGCTGGAGACGGGACTCACACGGCATCCTGAGGAAAAACCTGCGAGGAAAGATAGACGGGATGAGATTAATGAAGTGGTGGAGAGCGCCGTGCACACGCTGAATTCGCACAAACACAACCTGGGCGATAAATTTAGTGCAGGCAAAGTGTACAGCATGGCTGACTTCATTGAAGGTGAGTGTGGTTCAGCTGAATTGGTAATTATGGGTCCTTGTTTGGGTTTTGGAAACTATGAGCAACAAATGACTGAGAAAATGATGGGGCAAAAGTATATTTCAGTTGCCGCTTATACATTTTGCTGCAACATTGTTGGCAAAGGAGACGATTTCTCAAAGTGTTTACAAGAATAATTGTTTGTCAGGAAGCATAATTTTTGTTATCATTGACGAGAAGAAATAATCGGTTGCGAAAGTAATTTCAGTGTTTGGAAATACAGATATGCACACGTGACTAGCTAATTGAAGCCAACTACTTTAGCTAATTGAGCCAATTTTCCCTTTATTTCAATACAATTCCATTTTTCTTATTTGTAAAGGTAAACAATTATTCCAAAGAATCTTACAAATATACAAATGTACATTTTAAATGTATAAATTAGTCCCTATATGTTTATCCCCAATAAGTGAGCCAGAGATGACAATGGCAAGGAAATACTCCCTGGATGTATTAGAAAGAAACCTTAAAGAGGAACTAGACTCATCTGGGTGCGATCCTCATCTAGTTTGGTTCACAATCTATAATCTTTTACAATCTTTGGACATCAGTATCACAGAATGTGTTACTGAAGTATATTGTACCCAGTCCTTCTTTCATCCCAAAGGTCACCTAGATAAAATTAACTCACTGTGAATTTTTTTTTTATCTCCCTTTCACATACTTTTTTCTAATATTTTTTCCCCTGCTTTAACTGATATAAAAATCCAGATAAATTTTAAAAACAAATTTTGATTGCAGTGTCTATGGAACACAAATGTCAGGTTTGTTTCCAGTTCACCCTCAGGAAATCCTGTGATACAGAAAGCATTTGTGTGTGTGTATGTGTGTGTGTGTGTATATATGTGAGAAAGTAGTAGGAAACAAAACCATCTGCTTTATTGTGCACAGCTGAGCTATCTCTCTCTCTCTCTCTCTCTCTCTCTCTCTCTCTCTCTCTCACACCCACACACCCACACACACACACACACACACACACACACACACACAGAGAGTTACACATAAACATAGTGAGGTAATGTTCCATACAAAGGTCACAAACACACAACAGAAATATCCGTCCACAGAAAACCTCACACACACACACACACACACACACACACACACACACACACACAATAATGAGATTTGGTGGTTATCACCACAAAAACACTCCAGTTTGCTTAACAAAGAAGGATTTGTGAGGAAACTAAAATGTCACTGAATCCTTAAACTGTTCAGTTAACTATACTATACAAAGTACATTTGTCTCTGTCTTAAAAAATAGCTTAATTTACACTCAAAACAGTAAATCATCTTCAGAAATCCAAGATAGCTATACCTAGCTTGTTAGAGTTAGCAATGAATATAACTGTTAGCTAGTTTGATGGTGTTAGCCACTATAATTATAAGTGATTATAGATAACATAATCCTGACTAGTCGACAAGCCAGCTAGTATTAAGCACTACTACTCAAGATTCTGACATCCTGTCACACACATTCATGTCAGCTAGTTAATGTTAAAAGAAAAGATAATCAGCTTTTATAAATATGATTTAGTTGCCACACATTGCCTCTCAGATGAGCTAGAGGGCTAGCATTAGCAGTGAACATTGTAAAAATCCTTTCAGCTTACATAATGGCCAACTAGGTATTGTTAGCACTGAAGAGTATGAACATTCATATATGTGAATATATCATAAGAATCCACTCACATATTCTTTTAAATGAGCTAAAGGTAGCTATCTGCCTCGCATTGACAGTACAAATTGTGAATTTATGTCTAAAAACATGCTAGGAGGTGGACTAAATAGGCTAAATTGACCTTTGGTGTGAATCAGTGGATGAATAAGTTTGTATGTGTGTGCATTGTGTCCTGTAATAGACTTGCTTCCCATTTTTAGGATGTATTCCCACATTACATCCAGTGTTCCCGCAATAGACTTTGGATACACAGTGGCCCTGACCAGAATAACACACTTACTGAAGTTAAATGAATGAATGAATGAAAGAATGAAAGAATGAATAACATGCCCTCATGTCAGCATTGACTTCCTTTCAAAGTCTTCCATCTTATGAACTCTATTTAGCCTAGGAGTCCAACAATTCCACATCACACTCAAAGACATTCCTTCTTTGATCTATTATTTCCAGATAATTATTTCAGGGTCAACTAATGTTCTGTGATATTCCCCCAGACTGTATTTTTCAAACTGTATAATGGTACAGTTATACAATGCAACATCTGCCTTCAGCACTACTGACTGATAACTAGTAAAATCAATTCAAATGGAAATTAAGTGCTAAAGTTGATAAGTCGATCACACAAAGCTGCATGTTCTTGTATTGTTCCTGTATCAAAGGAGGTGGCAATAGGAGGAAGTGGGGCCGTCACAGCATGCAAGATTTCTATTTTCTCATCGCTATTTCCTGTTATTGACATCCTTTAACTGAGGCCGACCTCGAGACTTTGTAGGAATTTGTGGATTTCATGTGACTGAGTGGCCTTGTGCTCCTATTTTAACATGAAAAAATAAACAAATATCTATATATATAAAGCTCAAATACCACTGACTGACTCACTCACTCATCACGAAATCTCAAAAACCACTGAACGGATTGCAATGAAATTTGGAACATACCTTCCTCTTGGGTCTTAGGTGCTCACTAAGAAAGGGTTTTGAAAAATTCGCCCTGGATCGCGGCTACCTCGCGAAAAAAGCGATTTCTCACGCATTGTAAACTCTTCGAAATAACATTACGGATCCTAATGAAACTTAGTACATTGTTTCTTATTACATGTTAGATGCACGATAAAAATTATTTTCAAAGTAGTTTGCCCTGTATCGGTACTACAAAGGGGTAGTACGTTATTTGTTGACGTTACGTTCTGATCTCTGATCATCCAGTCCTGCTCAGTGCTTACTGCTTATTGCCATATTGCTTAGCGTTCTGCCTTCCGTATCGAAGCACGGGTACTTTCAGCTAGTATATATATAAAATTAAAGTAATTTGAAATAGTTTTTTTTATTTATTTTTTTTATATTTTGTATATGTGCTTTTTGATTAAATATAGCAATTAAATGCACTAAATAGTTTAGTGCATGTAATTGCCAAAGTTTAGTATGCAATTTCAGCAATAAAAATATAAATTTTTCTAAAAAAGAAACAAATCACTTGTTCATTTTAAGACACCTGTCTTATTTTCTCTTGTATTTTAAAGAAAAAACACTGATTTATGCTATGGAATAATCGGTAGAATACTCGATTCCTAACATAATCAATATTATCAGCTACAGGTGTTCTTCCTACTGCGCATTCCTTTCTTCTCCGCCCTCCGCTCTCGAACTGGTACATTACAACATATACATTATAAACAAAATCAGATTCGGGGACTATCAATATATACAATTAGATTTGAGGACTACCAATTATTATAAATAAAATCAGATTCAATTCAGAAGAGGGATCTTTGGAACATGGAGCTTCTGTCCAATATGAAGGTTCTGAGGAAAAGACATTTTGCATCATCATGTAGTTTTGCCCAGCATAGTCTTGTGCCTTTCCAGGGTCTTCTCCTCAATCAGGACCATATGTTCAGCTTGTGGTTTGGGCAAGCTGGAGACTTTTGCACATTGTGGACTCATACCTTCTGCTCAAAAATTGGGCTTTACTAACTTAAGGTTTCTGCCTACCATGTGGCGTTTTCCCACCTAACTTGAACATGAGGCTTCTGCTATTTCCAAATTGGAACAAGCTGGAAGAATCTGTACAACATTAGGCTCTTGTCCATTATAGAGCTTCCCTTCAGTATAAGGCTTTGGTTGACAGGAGGTTTCTGCCAAGCCCTTGAGCCCACTTTGCCCAAGAGCAAGCTTTTATCTATTGTTAGATATCTGCCCAACCAGGGGCTTTCCAAAACTGGTGCTTTGGCAAGTGGGAGGGTTTTGAGCAATCTACAATGAGGTTCTTTACCCATAAACCTCCTCAGAAATGTGGAATGTATCTCATTTATAAGTTAGTGGGAGATTTACACCTCTGATATTATAGCTTTTTCATAAAGAATTTACACCACAGTAGGTAGTTGATAATGAATGAGACAGTGATTTTTACTCGTCTTGTTTCTACTAAAAGGCATTGTGGGAGGTGTGTGTTTTTGATAAAATTGCGTCTGCAAACCTCAATAGAGAAACCGATTAGAAACCAGCCATATTAATTGTAATGCAGTTTGCAGTTTCTCAGGTTCTGAGTCAATCTTTCTTCCTTTCCTAGATATCTTCAGAATTTCCCCAACAGCTGAGGTGAAAGTGAAGTTGAATTTGGACAAGTCTTTTGTGCAATATTTGTGTGATTCAAGAGTTGAGTCAGTGAGTCAGTGACTCTGATTTCCAGTCTGTACAATAGAATCCATGCTGAAATTCAATGCAGATGCGTAAAAATGCTTTTGTTGTGTAGCTGTGAGAAAATTACACAGGATTGCTGGATTTAAGCGTTTAATGAAATAAATCTTGTTTGTCATGGCCCCATGCGTGACAGTTTTCCAGCTGTTTCTCAACCTACCAATGTTGACATGAGGCCAGAATGAGTGATGAAGAGTGGGGGTCAAACGCTAGGAAACACCTAATCTTGTATCATTTTTGAAACACATGCATGATATTGGACAGTAAATTGCCCAGTAAACGACTAGAAGAAAGTTCTGTGGACAGATGAGTCCAAATTGGAAATTTTTGTCTCTAAACGTTCTGTAAGACGGAGAACAGGAGAGTAGATGTTAACAAACTGCCTCACCCCCCAGTCAAACATGGAGGTGGAGGCTTAATTTTCTGGGGTTGTTTTGGAGCAGGAAAGGGTGGAGTAAAAGAAAAACTGAACCAACATATCAACCTTTCCATAGTTCAACACAATGCAATTTTGTCTGGACTGCGACTTATTGAAACCAACTTCACCATATAACAAGGTGTAAAAATTTCCAATAGCTTTGTCATTATTTTGACTCACCATGTCATTACTTTGACTTAATAAGTTGATATTTTGGATTAGTTGCCCATTTGTTTTTGCTAATTTGAACTAATATGTCAATATGTCATAGTATGTGTCTATTCTTTTATCTATTCTTATATTTGCATTTATTTTTTCTTTGCTGCTGTAACAGAGAAATTTCCCCACTGTGGGATGAATAAAGGTATATCTTATCTTATCTTATTAGTTTAACTTTGTTTTTCCTACTTTGACTTGACTTTGAAATCTGGTGTTTTTCACCTTGCATTCAGGGCTTTCGTAACCATAATATCTAAACATTTGACTAGCGATACACCATCAATCACTAGCTAGGTGTGCAACCTCTCTTTTCTGAAACTGATTGAAAAAGCCAAAAAGCACAAACTTTCCTATTTCAGAAAAGTTACAGCTTTACCTCTGACAGCTTTCCCTTTACAATTCTGTTGTCTCAATATGTCTTAGTTAGTAGATTCAGTGTGATTGTTTTTTTTTTTTGTGGTTCTTTTGGGTACATGAATTTTCGTAAGCCTGTCATTAGGCAACAAAATTCGTTGAGAAGCAAAACCTTTCTTCTCTTTCTTTTTTTGTTTGTTTATTTTGATTTGACCATGATTTTAAATGGACATTTGGTGCAACCCAAATGAGGATGAGGTTCCCTCTTGAGTCTGGTTCCTCTCAAGGTTTCTTCCTTCTGCCATCTCTAAGAGTTTTTCCTTGCCACTTATCTGTGTAAAGCAGCTTTGAGACAATGTTCATTGTTAAAAGCGCAATACGAATAAAAATGTAATTGAATTGATTTCACACCCATTTTTACACACATGCATCCGTCCGGAATCTGTATTTTTGGTGAGATTAAATGGATGGTTATTTGTATAGGTTCAGCGGCTAGCTTGTGAATCTTTGGCAACTGACAGAACGCACATTAATAGCCAGCGTTGGACGATTTGAGTGGTATGAGGTGAAAAATTGGTGCTGGTCTGATCTCTGCTACCAAACACAATGTTTCTGAAGTATTTTAGTCGTGCGGCTCACAGAACAGATACACAGCAGCTCCTGTGACACAATAGATCGATCATCCTGTTGCATTTTTTTGCCCTGTGCTTTTTCATATTTGTTCATGTGAGTCAAATGCAGACTTGTTATTTAAAGAGATTGAGAGGGTAGCTGTTGAGTGGAGCTCGTAGCAGCATGAAATTTTATTTTTAAATGATGATAAGTCAAGAAGTTATTACCTACAAGTAATAGTTCTCTCTTTTTCTTTCTCTCTCTCCCCCCTGCAGGATTAGCAAGAACAGAGAAGGATAAAGGAACGCTGTATGAGCTGACTTTCCGTGGAGATCGGAAAAACGAGTTCAGGCGTCTCGTTCTGTTCCGTCCCTTTGGCCCGCTGATGAAGGTGTCGAACGAACGCGTGGCAACGTCTTACACCGCCATCAACATCATCGTACCGCTTTCGCAGAGAGCCGACAAATTCAAACAGTTCATGCACACTTTCAGGTAAAAACACTTCCATCGGACACGACTGCACCATCAGCAGGATTTACTTTTCAAAGCACACAAACTTATAGATATTCTATAGGCTTATGCACATAAACATTTTCTAGATTTGTCATGTAAGATGAGCATTCTCAAGGCTTGCCAAATCCACTATGAACAAAGCTCGAGCATCTGATGTTATAGGAAAGTGGGAAGTGATAGCTTAGTGGTATTGACATTGAACTTCTGATTGGAAGTCAAATTCCAGCACTACCAAGATGCCACTTTTGGGCCCTCAACCCTCAAGCTCGGTTTTATAAATTATATAATTGTACTTCATTTGGATGAGAGTGTGCCATAAATGTAAATAAAAATAATAGACACTGGTGTGAAGTGATGCAGCACTTAGCAAGGTGGAGTTAATGTCACCATACCAAAGTTGATTAGTTTCTATATCAACATGTCCCAAAAACAAATGTTTTATTTCCTCATATACTCTGGGTCTGGGTTACTGAATTCAGGGGTTCAAGCCGCAGCACTGCTTGAAAACAAGTTACTTCCTGGTAGCACATATGTTATGGTTGCTAGAAATGTAGTTGCTGTTCCTCTTACCAGCTTCTCGTTTTAATTAATTCAGCTTTCCATCTAAATCATAAAACGCGGACTTCTCTGTTCTTCTCTGTTCCTTTGTTGAAAAACTAAAATAAACTTTGACACTGGGGAGTCCTTTCTTAAAACGTTAAAGCTTTACCATTCGGATCGCCACATACACCTACATACACATACACTATCCACCATATAAGTCCCACATTTCTATAGAGAATATGATGTGTAAGATCAAGCACGGTAATATCACCTATTCTGCTGTTATAGAAAATAAATCAACACCTGAATCTGACCAATCAGAATCGCGCATTCATCTGCTGTTATATGAATGGTTTGCAAATCATTATCGTAAAGATTATCTTTTGTGTTCAGTCTTATTTAAAGGTGCGGAATCTGCAAACCGCTGATGTGATGTGAGGCCCTGTCTCATTAGCATGACTGTGGCATTCAATAAACGTGCTTCAGTAAGTGAAATACCTATCAGGAAGTCGAATGAGAAAAGGGAAATGAAAAAGAAGAAGCAAGACTGCATTATTATCTAGAGGAGTTGTTAGTTTGGATAGTGAATAAATAAAGCGTAGACGAATTGAAGTGTAATTTAATTATTTTTTTATTTATTTATAGTAAATGACATTGAAAGCAAAAATGTTTGTTTTTTGAGTTCACATAATGTAACATAGTACTGGCTAGTTGTTTAGTTAGCATGCTAAATGTTCAAAACTTTAGTATGGGTCAAAGTGCTTTGTCCTAAAGAGCAGATAGATTAGACTTGATAGATATAGACTACAGATAAAATATACCATAACGTATTACTCCTATAGCACATGCTTTCTATGTATATACTGTATAGACAGAAGAAAAATTGCAATCTCTGCAAATCACCAAATGTTTTATTGAGCACTGTGATTAATACAAGAGCAACATTAGACAGTCTGTTTGATACATCCACACAAATGATAAATAATTCAAGTCTTATTAATGAAGGCCAATTTTGACCTAAATTAGATTACCAGTGCACAGATTGGGTGCGTGTCGTGATCCATCCACATCAATTAGCCTCAATATTTCGTGCTGCAAGTAAATGGAAACCATTAGAGATGTGTATAGATTATAATGTGTGTCTGGTGGTTTGTTATGTTGACTCGTTTCTATAAGACCAGCTCTTACAATCGTATCTGCTGTAATTCAGATTCAAGGTTACATTAGTGCACTGATTTTAATATGTTGTCATCTCGTTAGCAGGGTCTTTTTCTTGCTGTATGTGCTACATATTAGAGGTCGACAGGTTCATCGTTTTTGCCAATTAATCAGCACCAATAGTTGATTGCTGAAACTATCAGCTATCGGCAAATATGCATATAGATAGTTTTTCCAGGCTGCGTTTTACAAAATGAGAGCGGCCTCTAGAGTCGAATCACTGATGTCTTGGAGTATCGACTTTATTCATTTTTAAAATGTAAATGTTTTTATTTATTTGGAATGTTAATTTTTGTTTCAGTTTGATTGCATGTCTTTTATTAAGACAATTAATATATCCATATTTATTTCATTTAGCACATTTTCATGATTCAGTACTGTATATAATCATATAATAAACATTAAAATGTTATTCATTCATTCATTCATTTTCTCCCGCTTATCCGTAATTCGGGTCGCGGGGGCAGCAGTCTAAGCAGGCCCCCGCCTTCGACTGCTGCCCAATCCTCACAGCACCGTCCCTTACGGTCCCTCCTGCAGGTGGTGAGCCCACGGGAAGGGGGCCCCACGTCACTCCGACGTCACGGACCTTGATATTTCCCTCGTAAGGGACCAAAAAAATAAAATGTTATTTAACATACTCAAAACCTTATACATTGATACAGTAAAGGGTTTTTCTTTGTAAGTGGATACTTATGCAACATTCATGGAAGGAGTCTCCAGTTTCAGTGCTTTGTGTCACCTAAAACTCTTCAGGACAGACGAGCTTGTGCTTTCGGGGTTCTTGGTAACACGAGTAGTTTTTGTTTTTTTGTCTTATTATCATAGTGAGAATCTGGTGAGGAAACAACTGTTTATAGCTGCTTTAGCATAACTTGTCAGAAGGACATTTTTCAATTGTACCTAATAACAGATCAAAATAAACACACAAGGCCGATAATGGAAATCTTAAAAAATGTAATGGAATCCATTAAACCAATTTTCATTACATGATGAAAACCGGGGCTTTTTTTTGCGGGATTGTTCCATAATTATGATTTTTACACAATTTCAGTATGTCATATAAAGCAAAGCAGCTGCAGAAAGTGCTGAGTAGATAGCAGGCTAATAGCGATGCTGGAAAATTAACTTTTGACATACTGTATAATTGATTTGAAAACCGGTTTCAGATCAGGATAAAAGTATTCATTGCTAATAGCGACTTTGGCTAATGGTTACATTAAGGGGAATAGCAACAGTGGGATAATAGCAGTACTGTCTCAGACACCAATGGCTTTATGAGATTATGAAAAGGAATGTAGGTCACTAAAGTGTGCACACAGGACAGGGAGGGCTTTTTTATACATTATCTGATGGAAACTCTAATAGGGGAAGCATTTAAAGCCTTTCAGACTACTGCATTGTCTTTAATTATGCATCTCTTCCTATTTATGTTTGTACATGACATTTGAGAATAAATTGAACTGTTGGCTGGATTTCAACCCGTCTATGAGCTTCCTGTGAGCCTCCTCTGATTATTAACAGCACGATTTATTTTTACTAAAGACGTAGTTTGCGTGTTCTCTTACACTGAAGATGGGATGAGTTTTTATACTTTTATTTATTTTAGAATTGTATAGTTTTATTCTTTATATTTCAGACTCTTTATTGGTTCATCTATGGTCTAACGTGGCTCAGTGAGCACACTTGTCTTCAGGTCACTACAGTAGGAAGTGCAAATAAAGTGCAAATAGTAGGAAGTGCAGTAATTTGAAAAAAAAACATAAAAAAAAAATGGCTGAATGATTAACAGCAATTGAAGTTTTAATACATATAGGTGCTCGCAACTCCTAAAAAAAAAAAGAAAAGAATGAGGACTAGGGGATATCATTTGAAGGTCTGAATTAGAAGGTTACTTCACCACTTATTAGAACGTTTCATTCATTTCATTGCCATTGTTGTGTCTTTTGAGCAAAACCAATAATTTAGGGATTTTAATAAAGTGTCTGCTGTATTAATAAATCAGAAGCATATAAATGAATAGAGGGATGTTTGTCTTAATATAATGATAGAGCAGATTTAATGCTATGTCTGCAGTTAAACCTTTGTAACCACAAAAAAAAACGTTCCCGTATCGTCAGGAGATCATGAGTTCAACCCAAGATTGAACCCATGAGAGAATGATGGACAGCCGTCAGCCATCCATGGCTGAGAGTCCGACTGCACCGTAGACTAACCAGTCATGGGTGTCTGTTGTATTTGGAAAAGGGTAGACAGCAATTTCCTGAGTGCTCAGGTTTAAATTTGATCTGACTTGTGACTGTGACTTGTGACTGCTTCAAACTAATTTTTTTACGTAGATTAAAAAACGGAAGGACAAAAATGTTAAGTCAGCACAAACCTGGAACTTTTGGCGTCTGACTATCAGAATGTGTCTGTGTCCAACTGCTGGAATTTCACACCACTGTTTGTGTGTGTGGTGTTTGTGTGTGTGTGTGTGGTGTGTGTTTGGCTTCTGTTTTCATGTGATAGGATCTACCAACCCACAGAGATTAAACCGCACACAAACTATTTTACCGAATACAATTCAGTAATGCATTTTACTTTTTTACATACACACAATTTTATAGCCTCTTTCTATAAGAAATTTTGATATATACGGTATAAAATTGCCCAATTAAGTCTATATTTGCAAGAAATCTTTTTTTTGTTTAAATAAAAAAAACTAACAGCTTTAATTTTTATTAAAACCTCATTTGTTCGTTCATATTTATATTTATAATTTGCCTTTTCTTTACAGTTCAGTACATTTTAACCCCTTATATACTGTAATAATTTGACCAATTTTGACTTGACAGCAGTAAAAAAAAACCTAAATAAAACATTTTAAGCATGAAATTTTATTACTTTTAATAACCCAAAATATGTATTTAAGTATTGATCCTTTTCCACATACACTGATAATTTTTTGCAAACTCTCAAATTTTTTGCATATTTAATGAAAAGGATATTAGATCCAACGTATGAGTCAAGTCAACTACCATGATTGTTTTAGGGAAACCATGAATGCAAGTCTACGTTGTTTACACATTTTAAATAGATCTGTGGTTCAAAATGTGGTATAAAGACAGGATAAAGGGATTCTAAAGCTTAGAAATTGGCCTGAAGCATACTGGGAAGGTATTAAAATATGAACAGTTGAACAGAAAGGATTTAAAGAGATTTGGTGTATCAGCAGAACACCTTTAATTTGAATTGTTTGAAAGTGAATATTATAATAAAAGAAATAAACCATTTTGGGACGTGCTGGTAGAGAGGAAAACAATCGGGTTCAGGGTTATAATTGGAATTCTGCTTGAGGTTTGGAACATTGAGATATAGGAAATATATCAACATTGTTCCAAAGCTCAAGAAGAACTCTTACAGATCAGGATGCTTCTTCGGGTCTCATATATACAGGTAGTCATTATGAAGCCCTTAGTTTTCTGTGCCACATAAAATTTGCTTTGTGTGTTTGCTTCAGAGAGGTGTGTATAAAGCAAGATGGACGAGTACATCTCACCATTGTCTACTTCGGCCAAGACCAGATGAACGAAGTCAAAGGAATATTAGAGAACACATCCAGGTACCGTACATACCTATACATATATATGAGCAAAGCTGAATAGTCATTATTGGAAGCTGATTTAGCGGTTCCTTTTTCTTTTTGAACGCGCACACACACACACACACACACACACACACACACACACACACACACATTTGTCGTCTTTGTTTATGCGGTGCATGATTGCAGGGCTGAGTTTCGGGTGGAGATCTCACAAAGTTAGACTTGTGCTGTGATCTTTGACCTCGAAGAAAATGATGGTGTCCTCTGCCAGATGAACTCTACATACCTCTCAGCCTTCTCATGCTTCTCATGCCTCTTTTTTTGCCTCTCTCTCTCTCTCTCTCTCTCTCTCTCTCTCTCTCTCTTTCGTTTTCACTTGATGAACCTTTTTGTATAATTTGTATTAACCGCTATATGCCCAAGCTTTTTAATGAACACAAAAAAATTTGTGATACTTAGTCGCCCTGTAAGGTATTATAAAGGTTTGTACAGTTTATATTGAGTGCTTAAATCTGATAGGTCAGGAGGTGTTGATTGGATTTTTTTTAACAGCAGCTCGGATCGTATTTTAACTGCAAAATTCAGGTTAGAATTAATGCATTCATTGTAACACATTTATTCCTATAGTAAAAAATTACATGGGGACAGGTATTTCATGTAATCGGATTGTTGAAATGGTGAATTTTTCACAGGGTAGAATTAATTTATTCATTCATTGCATTTATTTAATGTCTCCATTGTGAGCACATTGTAATAGTCAGAGGTAAACCAGAAAGTGCCCCAGTAACCAGAATGTTGTGGGATTTTTGACATTTTAAATTCAAAAGAATGCAAAAGAATGAGAGAAAACCAAGAGGATATAACTATTTATAGCTGTGAGTGATAAGATTGAGTAAAAAGTACGATGTTCATTAAAGAATAAAATTTACTTTAGTTAGTACTGGCAAATTGCAAATTGGAATACATTTATGAATGTGCTCTTTTTGGAAAGTAAACAATTCCAGGTTGTTAGCAATGACTCCACCTCATCACTCAACCCTGTCATTGATTATTTTATATCGTATAGCAGTAAGCCCCCCAGGTGTTTTATTCCTCATTCATTCAGGAGCTTTGCTGTATAATGCGTAGTAGATATAGTAGATTTTACCAATACTGATGGATCGTACTTTCCGATAACGATTAAATTAAAAAGCAAACATAACAACCCATGTAAAATATTAGTGAACTTTATTATAAAAATACATAAAAAACAGTATTGAATCAAAAACATGTGCTAATAATTATGAACATATAAATTCTATTAATAAATATCATTTTATAAATAATAAATTATAATTAATAATTTAATATAGCACTCTCCATGCAGCATGCAGTCTCACGTGTAAAAACAAACAGCAACCGCTCTCTAAATGACAGCAGACCGGAAGCCGCTGCAGCAACGGACGCTGCCCGGAAAAACTATCCGGTATGGATTTTTGCAGTTGTGTTTTTTGCTACTTCTGTGACACTATAGGACGGGAGTGATAACTAATTCATTCTTCCTACTTTATCCTTGATTCATACTAAATAACACTGACATTAAAGTTTCATTGAGACGACCTCACTCTATGTTTTATAAGGAACTTGAAGCTAAGCAGTCACAAGAAGCTGTGATGTATCTGCACATACACATTGTGTGAATGTTAGAATAACGCTGTTAACACGTATAACATTTAAACCTGCTAATAAATACGCAGACTAGTCTAATTGCTGACATGGCACACCAGCTAATATGTGTGTGCGTTGATTGTAAGTGCCATAAAATCCATTGTAGGAACTTAGAGAAGGTCTGCCAGTCAATATTTGACCTCAAGTCTGACACCCACATACTCAGACATTATTCAGAAAGCCAAACACACTCTGTCTATGTTTAATTTATTGCGCTCAAACACACACACACACACACACACACACACTGTTAGACCCCACCCTACTCTCTTCTGAAGCCTTTATATTGTATTCTGTGTGATCTTCAGTCTGTTTAGAGGAAACTTTTGGTCTCCGGATTAAAACGAGCTGAACACACATCTGCGAATCGATAGCCATGAATAATTTGTGTTAATTTGAAATGGAGAAGAGACGGCATGAACACGGCAGCTAATTCAGCCAGAATATTAATGCCCAACAAAATACCAGTCCTTATTTGCTTTCTATTTGCAAGTTACTATATATATATATATATACACGGACGGTCAAATTAAATTTAATCGATTACTCAATTTAATAAATATAATTACAAAATGTATTGCATTACTTTGATTTATTCAATTTTATTTGTATATATTCTATTTGTGACAAATTTATCATTTTATATATTTAACCAAGCATTTTATTTAAAATTGTTTTAGAAATGTTAACCGTTGACGTTCACAGATGTTCATAATAATAATTCTTATGGTATGTCTTTTATGGTATGTCTCCATAATGGTATGGAATGTCTCAACTTTAGAAGGCAAAACTAAGCATGTGTTTTAACTGACATTATCCAGAAAATAATGTAAATGGTGTAATCTCTGGATCTCAGCTCTGGGGTGTGAAAGTGTGTATAATATTTTTTGCTGTAGAATAATGTCGCAACTCTCTAAATGAAGTCTCGCTCCGCCAAGTCTAAGTTCAGTTTAGAAATGTATTATTATCATTTTCATTACTTTTACACACCAGCTCTGCACATTGAGGGTAGAATGATATTGTGCTGTGCCAAAGAAAAGTAATTGCAGTTGCGAAGTTGGCTGTTCCTATTTACGTGGTGAAGTTCAGAATTGTAGATGAACATGAAAACCTCTTGCGCTATGGAACTGTATTATTTATTTATAGATATCATTTTGAGAATTGAGTTCCTCTGGCAAATTCTCTTTTAGTCATTTCATATTGTGTTACTGTCCTGACAAACCTTCGTTTCCAATTTGTTAGAAAGTTGTTAGAGTGTTGATTATGAACTTTCATGCTATTCTTGAAAGTTTTCAATGAGATTAACAGGTACAAAGGCCACCCCTCCTTCACTGAGACTGACAGGCACAAAAGCCATACCTCCTTCACTGAGACTGACAGGCACAGAGACCACGCCTCCTTCACT
>JAAIIK010000074.1:674295-692552 GCA_014706435.1 Silurus glanis | reverse complement strand
GCCTCCTTCACTGAGACTGACAGGCATGGAGACCACGCCTCTTTCACTGAGACTGACAGGCGCAGAGACCACGCCTCCTTCACTGAGACGACTGACAGTCAGTGTGTGTGTGTGTGTGTGTGTGTGTGTGACTGGCACTGAGCTTCAGTACAGTGGGAAAAAAAACAACTTGAAGCAGAAGGGAAAAAAAGAGTGTTTATAGACAGTCCCCTTCTCTCGAAAACAAACCAGTATCGCAAAAGGAAATATTTGCAGTCTGCTTTAGCCAGGGTTGAATCTCACACACACACACACACACACACACACACACACAAACACACACACACACACATATTGTAAATCTGCCAGGCTCCATTCTAACGGCCCTGATTACAACCTTGTCTACATTGTTATTGGCTCATTTTGGAGAATTAGTGGTTTCAAAAGGAATTTAAAAAAAAACCTATAAAACTATGTGCCTATGGGTTAAGAGATTAAATTTGGCAAAAATAGAACTAAAAACGCTTAAACTGAGACATCTGTGAGGTGGGCTTGTCAAATCAGAACATTTTAAAATTATTGCCTTAGACCATGTACATTTCTCTGTGTGGGCCATAATCTGTTGAATTTGTTACTTGAAAAAAATGTAGGAATATTACATTCTCTAAGAGCTGCTCAAGGTTCATGATCAGTGAAAGAAGTCTGTGTTCTGCCATGAATAAATTCAATGTAAATCTCTGTCTTTATGTTCTCATCATTCAGAGAGCTGAATTTCCGTAACTTCACGATGATCCACCTGAACGAGGAGTTTTCCCGAGGCCGAGGTCTGGACGTGGGAGCCCGAGCATGGAAAGGAGGAAACGTTCTGCTGTTCTTCTGTGACGTTGACATCGTCTTTACTGCTGACTTTCTCAACAGCTGCCGCCTAAACACACAACCGGGTCAGTAACAGAGTATGGGTGGAAAAAAAGAAGAAGAAATAAGCAATATGTTAGTCTTCTGTACTCATTATTACAACGAAAACATCATATCTGCAGTGAAGCATGGTGGTGGGAGCTTTGTTGTAAAAATCAGGATCAAACCATGTACACTAGAGCAATTATATTTGTTTTGTTAGATAATGTAGCCCTTGCTGTTGTGTGCTTGCGCACAAGATGCAGGTGTTAACAGTGATCACTGAGCTATTGATAGAAATTAACCCTTATGTTCTGTTCAGGGAAACAGAAATGAATGGATCAATTGATAGTTGCTGTGCTGCATCGTCTCGCTCTCATATTTCCACTCATGACATCCCTAAATTCATGGAGGGACTCTGCGTCTCTGTTTGCATCTGGATTGTTTATATCGATTATTACCGAGATTGAGGGAACATAAATTTTTTTTTTCAAATCCATGTATCTGTCTGTTGCAGGAAAGAAAGTGTTTTATCCGATTCTGTTCAGCCAGTACAATCCAGCAGTGATTTATGGAGGCAGCGATCACGTCCCTCCTGTGGAGCAACAGCTGGTAATGAACCTCGGATTCATCAACACGCCGCTCGTTGTTAGGGACGTGTTCTTTTAGCTGTTACAGCTCAGCGTGGATAGCATGAACAGGAAGGAATTAATAGCTGATAGAAGATTATTCACTTTGTTTTACTGCTGGAACAGAATGGAGAAAGGATGTGTCTATTTGTTTATCGTTCTTTCTGGCTTGTCTGTCAGTCGGTATCCTGTACTTTCACCCACTTTGTGTCTATCTATGTTTTTTTATCCATCATGTATGTCTGTCTTTATAAGGTATTATTTGAATCCATAATCTCTACAGAACCTTGTTGCCCAGTTCAAATTAAAATAGTTTACATACAAGCTTCCAATAAAGTGTGTGTAGAATCAGAGCATACTGTAATAAACAGGATAAGGAAGTCATTGTGTGGTGTTTCCTGTGCAGGTGATTAAGAAGGACACAGGCTTCTGGCGGGACTTTGGTTTCGGGATGACCTGTCAGTACAGATCCGACTTCATCAACATAGGTAAAAACGACACTGTAAACAACACACAGTCCTCCTGTCTAATCTAAAACATCAGATCACTCTGCATCTTGAGAATATATGAGGAAAGATATCTCTGAGATGTCCAGATCAGCTCCTCTCGTTTTCTTATTAAAAAGAGTTCAAATTAGTGTCTGATAGGAAAAATTGTGAAAATGTATTTGGTTTGTTGATCAGTTTGTGTCCCTCATACAGTACAGTATGTCTTTAGTTCAAATCCAACCACCACTAAACTGCAATTGCTGGGCCTTTGAGCAAGGCCCTTAACCCTCAACTGTTGTATAAATGAGATAAATGTAAGTTGCTCTGGATAAAGGTGTCCACCAAATGCTGTAAATGTACTTAGAGTTAGTAATGTGCTGCCTTTTTTGGTTATGGATACAATAATTCAGTCGCTTAGAGCGTGATATTCCTCTTACACCACAGCAGTTCCATATCACCAGCAAAGTGTTTAATAAAACAAGCACATTCTATGATAAGATATATTTTTCTATATTTTATATTTTTGATAAGTGATTTTTGTTTTTTGCTATACAAGCAGTTATGGGGAAAAAAAGAAAAAAAAAAAAGTTGCCATTACATTACCGTATTTTCTGGACTATAAGCCGCTACTTTTTTCCCACGCTTTGAACCCCGTGGCTTAAACACCGAAGCGGCTGGGTTTTTCCCGGTTTCACAAGCTTCAAGCCAAAAACCTGAACCCCATAACATTAGACTAATGAAATTGCCGAACGGGTTCAGTTGAACCAATGAAATTCTTTATATTAAATCAGATGCGCTCCCACTGAATCGGGCCGCACCACATCATAAATATGGATGAGGTTCCTCTGACGTTTGACCTGCCGCTCACTCGGACTGTCTACAGGAAATGCGAATCATTCGTCACCCTGAAAACAACCGGGCATGAAAAAACACACTTCACCTGTGTTCTGAGCTGCACGGCATCGGGAGAAAAGCTTCACCGATGGTGATTTTTAAACGCACGACGATGCCAAAAGAAAAACTCTCGAGAGAAATTGTTGTGAAAGGAAGGAGGAAGACGGTGAACAATGACTTTCTTGGTAGGCTACTGTTTAGATACAAGCCGTGTAACAGACACTGTCTTTCGTTAAAGCCTGTGTAAAGTTCATTAGTTTCAGTGTAGACACCTGCGGCTTATAGACAGGTGCGGCTTATTTATGTTCAAAATAAAAATCTTTGTATAAATCAGTGGGTGCGGCTTATATTTGGGTGCGCTTAATAGTCCGGAAATTACGGCAATTACGTATTATATAACAGAACATTGTAGCTAGAACTATTGTCAGAGCTGCTCTTATATAAAAAGCTTCCTGGCCAATCAGAATTGTCATTTTACTAGCGTCTACATAATAATAAAATATAAAATCATATTATGACTATTGATATGGGTTAAGTTTGTAGCAGAGTGTGTGTTTTTTATTTACACTAAATAATTTGCCATTTAGCTACTAAGCTGTAACATACATGATACGTGTATCGCACATCCTGCTTGCTGATGATTGTTTTCTCTGTGCTCAGGTGGATTTGATGTGGATATTAAAGGGTGGGGCGGCGAGGATGTGCACCTCTACAGGAAGTACCTGCACAGTAACCTGCTGGTGATCCGTGCTCCATCACGCAGCCTTTTCCACCTGTGGCACGAGAAGCACTGCGCCGACGACCTCCTCCCCGAGCAGTACAAGATGTGCATGCAGAGCAAAGCTATGAACGAGGCGTCGCACGGCCAGCTGGGAATGCTGCTCTTCCGGCATGAAATCGAGGCACATCTGCGCAGACAGAAGCAGCGTGGTGCCCCCAAGAAAACCTGAATCGTCAATCATGGTGATATCCAGGCGCACTCACATATGTAGGGGAATCGCACATTCTATGTGCCACACTTATTGACTTCCTCCAAGGACAACAGGACCTCGAGAACTTACATGAAGCTTGTGACATTGCGACAAAAAGATACACTCGACCATTTCAGCTGTTGCTAGGCAACTGGAAACATGGATGTCAAGCATAATCTGGCTAATGGCCGTGGTTAACGATATAGCAAGATAGCATGTGATCTTTTACAATGTAAAGGCACCGAGACAGTAGAAACCCGACAAAACACATTTTCTCATAATACATCTTAAAATACACCTAGCATCACCCCCTTATCAAACATTTCTCCAGGGTCTGCCATATTGACAGTGTCACAAGTGTATTTTTTTTAACTAGACATCTTGTCTAGTGTTTTTTTTGTTCCCTCAGAATGCTGTGTCAGAAAACGTCCCCCACGCTACAGCAGCGAAGTCCTCCTCAAAAGTTATACGGCAAGTACATGCTAAGTAAGACATAAAACCTGTGCTGTCAAAGGGAAATACATAGTGAAAGGACAGAGTGATAAAGCAGCATCACCGTGACCACAATAAAGTTATTCCTGAGGTGTTTTATTCCTTTTGCGCCACAGCAGGATCGCAAACATAAACAAGGTTTTTCCTTCAAACGATTGAAAAATGTTCTATTTCTTATCCATTTATAGTGACATGTAATAATGTCTCACAAACACTAACTTTGGGATGTTGAAATTGATAAGACTTGAAGGGGAAACGAAGTGATGCTCATTAGTTAGCTATGTTATGGTGACCCCTTTTGGTCACTGAAGGAACTGCAGCAATTTGAGAGGAAATTTTTTTTTTTCAAAAGCACTGAGGTACTTTGTGAAATATTCCCAAATTAAATTGTTAAATACACAGGAAAACAAGGGTAATGTCTTAACAATGAGTAAATAATTTGTTTATATATATATATTTTGTTATTATTATTATGTTATTACTGGACGTTTTCTTAGCTAGAATGCCAGAATGTTTATCAGGGTTGTTTTGTTCCGTTTTCACGTACAAACTGCACCTTGTAGTTAAATTATTGACCTTTGATATAAAATTAATCAAAAGTACAAAATCTTCTATTTATATATTTAGTTTGTTTAAGAATAAAAAAAAACATGCTTTTGAATGTATTTAAATTATTATACACTCTTTATAAGATCATTGATTAAAGGTTTCTTCAGTTGTTCCTCCCAGCAGTCAACAGTTCAATGTGAAGACCTACGAGTGAGTTTTTCCGATTCACTCAAACCCCTTTTTAGGAAGAAAAGAACCTTAAATTATAGCCCTTTTTTATGAAAGACTGAAACAAAGTACCAAGAAACTTCTTAGGTTAACTATAAAGAAATGTCTGGTAGGTGCGAGGAGGTTTTGAGAAGGTAATATCTGTATCACAATGAATACACACACTCTTGAAAAAGCTGGAGTTCAAGGGTTCTTTGAAGGTTGTTGGGTTGTTTCTTTGCTGCAGGGTTTCTACATCCAACTCTTTAAAGTGCTCCAAGAGGAAACCAGAAGGATCGTTAAGGGTTAAAAATTGATAAGAAAGTAGTTCTTTGGTATTTTTACAAACTTTTCTACTAAAAGAATTGCCACATGTGTTTTGCTGATTTTTCCAGATAGTTTGGACAATCCTGGTTTCAATCATCACTTTAATAACAACTATTGACATGCTGGAGAACGTGGAGAATTTTGACTTGGCCAAGTACAGTATAGAAGGTATTATGTTTCTAAAATCCATTATTTAATGAAGTAATGGTACTTTTAAGAAAAAAAGCACTTAAGTACAGTACAGTGAGATGTTATTACACATACAAATGAGTAACAGCCTGATGTTTACGTACTGATTTATAGCTCCATCACATTCAGGCATCATTATCATTTTTATGTTTTATTTTTTTTTTTTTTTTATAAAACACATTGTTAGTATACTTTTCTGGTATCACAACTGTTTTCAGCCAATAAGAGGACTAGAATTATGCCATGCTTTATTATTAGGGTTCCTTATATTTCTTCCATTTTGCTTCTGCAATGTGCATCTTTCCTAATTTATTGTTTATACTGAATTTCGGGCAAAAAGGTCTTTTTTTTTTATTATTATTTTATCCAAATGCTGTTTAAATATAAGTATTTAGTAGCCACTAATGTATTTCTCCATCGTTTTATAAAGGAGAGAAAGGCAGAAATATCAGAAGACTGAAATCAACCTTTTTTTTATACTTGACCCATGTTTACCCATGAGGACGTTCAGTTTTATGAACGACAGATTTCATATCACCTCACATGTTGGCAAGGTCACAAGCGCTTTTTAATGACTAATTTTTTAAGTATTGAAAAGTAAAAAGGAAAATTTGACGCCATGGTTTCTATCTGAAGTGTTTCGAACTGGATGTTACTGATGGTTCCTGATGGGGATTGTTCCTTGAGACACTGTGTCTTGTTTTGAATGAAAAAAAAATGTGTTAAATGTATAAGTGATACGTGAAGAGAATCCAGTTGCCATAGATATGACGAGTGGTTCGACGAACTACGACTATTTTTTTTCCCTTTACATTGGGGTTGTGGTTCAGGATTTTGCAGCTGGTAGTAGATGGACCTTCTCATCTGCTAGATTGTGTTGTAGTGAAAAATGGTGCTCAAGAAACCTTGAGAGGAACCATACTCAAAAGTGAACCCATTCTCCTCTGATACTGAATTTCTTCATTGAAGTGGCAAATCTTTCCGTTTTAAGAACTAGCTTGATTTTCTTTTTGTGTGATATTAATGCCACCTAGTGGCAGGAAGAACAAACTGATCAGATTTCAGATAAAATATTCTGCCTAATAAATACAGCAATACCTCAAAGTCGTAGCATTTTGAACATTTTTTAAGAGGTATTACTGTAGATGTTGTGTCTGTGATATGCTACGTGACTATGATTTGGAATTTATATTCTTTTGGGTAAAGTATTACTAAAAATTTAATGAAACCAGATGCTTTATTTAATGTTATTAGTATCACTTAGATACGTTCTCAGACACAGATTGAGTCTCTGATCAATTAATTTATACAGGATTTGTTTTTACTTTTATTAAAGTTAAATGTTTTTAGCTTGTTTTCAGAACTGGATCTAAAAGAACAGACTTGAAGAAGAAAACGGATGGTTTTGGATTTTTCAAAGGTTTAGGCAATAAGACAAATATTAGCATCCCATATTTAATCTTTTTTAAAGATTCTTCTCTTTATTTATCTTTTGCATTATTTTTAATTTAAATCATGTTTTAAAACAAATGGTAAAACCTTTGCACAGATGAAATATGAAAAGATAAATCTGCAAGCTATCGGTGTGTGTGTGTAAAATATTCAGATTATATTTTAATAATAATGTCTTTGCATTTGGAGATAAAAAAGTGAAACAGATTTAACATTAAAAATGAAGATGCTGTATCAATAAAAATACAATTGTATGTTTTTATATTCAAAACACTGAGCTCTGTCTCTGTGTTTAAATAACTTTTATGGCCGAATGATCTGATATTCAATTTGTATAATAGGGATAGATTTTGTAAAATGAATTACATGAATTTGTAAGCTTGTGGGTTTTTTTTTTTTTTTAAGGACATAGGAATGAAATTAAAATGAAAACATTCTAATAAAAATGTCTCGTCTTTTGTTTTAAATTTAGGTTTAGTATTTAGTAATACAGCAGATTGAGTGTAGATTCACATACACACACGTGCACACACATATATTATTACTTACCATGAATCCTAATGATTCTACGTTTCACATTGTCTCATAATGTGGCTGATCCAGATTTGAAGACATCTCAAACATCCTGTTAAAATAGACAGAATACACACTCAAGCACTGAAGAAATCCCAACTGGTCAATGAACACACCAGTGACAGTCATGCAAATTATAAGAAATCTACTGTGGTTGTTAGAAGTGGTGTTCTCTATGCTTTAAATATTACTAAATACCAATTAAAATACTTTATTGATACCTATAGGGAAATTGTTTGATTGCATTTGCTCACAGTAAAATGAAAGATTATATATGAATAAAATATGACATTGAAATAAAATGGTACAGTCAGCATTCCAGTTCATCTCAAAGGTGTTCAATAGGGTTGAGGTCAGAGCTCTATCGTAGGAGATCCTCCACTCAAACCCATGTAAAGCATATCTTCATGAAGCTCGCTTTGTGCACGTGGGCATTGTCATGCTAGTACAGGTTTGTTTCTCTAAGGGGGGAAATTAACTGCTATTGCTTTACAATTCTTTACAGATTGTAATAACAGTTTGGGGGAAAACAACATATGACTGGAAAAGTCAAGTGTCCTAATACTTTTGACCATATAGTGTATCAGTATGATATGATAGATGATAGATGATATATATTGCCAGACATATGCATATACACGGATTGGATTATGGATGTGGTGAGGGAAGACATGCAGGTAGTTGGCAGATGTAGAGGACAGAGTAATGTGGAGACGGATGATCCGCTTTGGCGACCCCTATCGGGAGCAGCCGAAATAAGAAGATATGCATATATACAGCTCAGGCATAACTTTATAACATTATGAGCGAAGTGAATAAGACTGATTATCTCTTTATCATGGCACCTGTTAGTGAGTCAGATATATTGTGAAGCGAATGAACATTTTGTGAACTTTGAGGACAAAATCAAGTTTGACAAGGACCAAATTGTGATGTTTAGACAGAGCATCAGAGGTCAGAGCATTTCCAAAACTGCAGCTTTAGTGGGCTGTTCCCAGTCTGCAGTGGTCAGTATCTATCAAAAGTGCTCCAAGGAAGGAACAGTGGTGAACTGGTTACAGGGTCGTGGCGGTCAAGGCTCAAGGCTGGCCCATGTGGTCCGATCCAACAGACGTTAATGCTGTAGAAAAAGGGGACCAACACAGTTTTAGGCAGTTGGTCATAATGTTATGCCTGATCTGTGCAAGTGCAAATAGAAGAGGTCCTCCAGGGAAAATAATTAGATTACTTTGTGCTGTTATTTCCAACTAAATAATTTTTATTTACAAAATTGTCAAACTGATTTCATAATAAAGAACAATATCATGAAAATGCTTATTATACCATGTATCACCATTATACCATACCAAATATGTTCACTATCTTATAGAAAAGTAAGAAACGGGGAAAGGTGCTTTATGCTTTTCCCAGTAATGTTAGGAAGCTTGGGTCAGAGTGCAGGTTCAGCTATGATACAGTGCCCCTGAAGCACTGAGGGTTAAGGGCCTTGCTCAGGGGCCCCAAGAGAGGCAGCTTAGCAATACTGGGGCTTGAACCCATGATCTTTCACTCAGTAACCCAGAGCATTAAACACTGAATACCACCTTCCTATTTACAGGAAAACAGACCTAATTGTGCACAGTAATAAAGAAAAAGAGCATGTGTAAACTTTTTTAGTGTCTCCTTTCGACAGATGTTTTTTTTTCCCAACCTAAGCATGGTGGTTTTTTATAAAAAAAAAAAACTGTATATATGAGCAGAAACTACTGAGGTCTTTCATCCCTGTGTCTTTATAAATAGTCACAGCTATAACTAGATTTTCATCATCATTTCATCATCATTTTGCATTTTCATCTACACCGACACACACACACACACACACACACACAGAGACCTGAAACACTAATGTGGTCAAAAAGCGTCAAAACTGTTGAGTAGTATCCTGAATTTTTTGTGACTTTTTAGCACTTTGTACTGTTTCAGTCCAAAAAGAGCTCGAATGGATTTCAAGAACTTTGAGAACCAGCTTTTGTCGAAGTTGAATAAAAACAGTTATTTACTGACAGTTATTTACTTTAATGCTGTTTGTTCATTGAATACTAATGGTTCTTCCAATCTGTGACATGATTCTGCATTTGTTAGTTTAAGATCCTTATTTGTCCTTTTTTTATTTTTTATCTTTGTTTCAGTCTTGCATGTTGAAGAGGTTGTTATGTTGATGGGTTATACAGTGTTGAGGTGTACAAGTTGATTTGTATTTTAGGAAATAAAACCTCACAAATCAACTGTTTTTGGCTTTCCACTAACACGTGTCTTGATGTTGAGGACTAGTGTGTCTTTGAGCCTACGTTCCATATGAGTCAAATACTCAAGTACTACTTTAAAACTTTTACTCAAGTCATATTGGGATTGGTGCCTTTTAACGTGTAATGGAGTACAATTGCAGTAAGGGATCTACACTTTTACTTAAGTATGATTTCAGGTACTTTTTACACCTCTGCTGGCATGAGTTCACTGGAATAGTCAGTATGTCTGATCAGCTGCTTTTACACTTCTCGCCTGTAGATGGCAGCATTCTGCTATTTATTAACTCTAGCCATTCGACTTGCTTTATTGGCCTAATGGTACTCATTAGGGTCTGCTCAAGCCTGGAAAATATGCTCTCATGACTCTCATGATGTTTCTTCAGTTCTATTTTCCCTTTATATGACTCATTAAGGGAACTTAATGACAAACAACCGTGACTTTCTAAAGTTATACCACACATACAATAAACATTCTAACATGTACCTGCGTTTCAGAATGATGGACACACTTTTTAAATGATTTACAGCCCATTTTATTGGCACAGTTTGAATACCTGTATATACTAAATACCTGTGGTATGAATGTTGAGGCTTTTAGGCAACAAGCGAGTGACATTCTGTGGCTTTAGTGATTATAGAGTTGTTCACTTTCTAGAAAATTTAGGAAATGGATTCCCTGGATAATAAGAATCTGCCAAAATACTGTATAATTATTTTCTAAAGAGATTATTCAGGCAATATAAAGACCTGGCAGACTAAGCCATTTGGACTTTAGAACAATACAATTATTAATAAAACTATATATTTAGGGCTACCAAATATTTAGGGTTCTTTCCTTGAAAATGTCATTCTGTGATTGTTGCGGCGAATGTAAAGATGAGAGAATCTGCTTAGGACACTGGGTCTTCAAAGTGTTTATAGAAGAACCATGAGAATATAAGCGTCTTGAAAATCCAGACCATATAAAAAGAAATCAGAACACTCTAAATGTACTGTAGATCCCTTTAATATACCGTAATTTCCGGACTATTAAGCGCACCCAAATATAAGCCGCACCCACTGAATTTGACAAAGATTTTTATTTTAAACATTAATAAGCCGCACCTGTCTATAAGCCGCAGGTGTCTACATTGAAACTAATGAACTTTACACAGGCTTTAACGAAAGACAGTGTCTGTTACACGGCTTGTATCTAAACAGTAGCCTACCAAGAAAGTCACTGTTCACTGTCTTCCTCCTTTCTTTTACAACTATTTCTCTCGGGAGTTTTTCTTTTGGCATCGTCGTGCGTTTAAAAATCACCATTGGTGAATCTTTTCTCCCGATGCCGTGCAGCTCAGAACACAGGTGAAGTGCGTTTTTTCATGCCCGGTTGTTTTCAGCGTGACGAATGATTCGCATTTCCTGTAGACAGTCCGAGTGAGCGGCAGGTCAAACGTCAGAGGAACATCATCCATATTTATGATGTGGTGCGGCCCGATTCAGTGGGAGCGCATCCGATTTAATATAAAGAGTCTCATTGGTTCACCTGAACCCGTTCGGCAATTTCATTGTTCTAATGTTATGGGTCTCAGTTTTTTGGCTTGAAACTTGTGAAACCGGGAAAAACCTAGGAAAAAGTCCATAAATTAGCCGCTTCATTGTTTAAGCCGCGGTGTTCAAAGCGTGGGAAAAAAGTAACGGCTTAAGTACGGAAAATACTGTACAGTATTTCATTTGGTGAAAAAAGAGAAATGTTCAGCCTTGAAAACATGTGGATGTTTATTTTCTAATATGAATTAGAAGACGTGTAGGAACGCATCCTTGGGAGATGAGAACCACCTTGAAGAACATTTCAATCAGTACAAATAGAAGAATGTATAAATGAAGTGAGATTTTCTATTATAATGGCTAGAACACTACATGTTTATACTGCAAAGTAAATGACAGAAGTTTGAAATGGTGAATGTGCTATAAAAAGATGAACCTACATCACATCACACTTGGGTTGGTCATCTAACAACCCTGTTGTTAAAGTTAAAGAACAGCCTTTAAGATGATGACAGGGCAAAAAATCTAAACTGCTGAGTCAAAAACAAGCACTGGAACAGGATCTAAATCTTCATCAGATTGCAGAATGAAAGCAGAATCTAAAGTCCAGTAGGATATCTGTTGAACTTTGCTACCTGTCAAGATGTCATGATTGAGGTGTCCCTCTTGCTCTACATTAACATTTTATACTGAAATATGTACTCAAAGTAAAGGTAGAAGACATTTTCATTTTACAAAATTCCTTATAACAACCCATGGACAGATAAATAAATTCATAATTATGGAAAAATAGATAAATTAATTAATTAATAAAAGAAAAAAATGAGCACTTTTTATCTTTACCTTGAATCCAAGTGATCAAAATACATCGTAATATTTTATACTTTCAAGACTTAATCAATGAAACATCAATTATAGATTATAGAAAATGTATTAACTATAAAATTAATATACAGTATATAAAAAACTCCACAAGTAAGTAGTAAAAACAGTAAGTAGTGTCATGTGTATTTTCTGACGATCATGTAAAAAAGAATTGGTTACAGGTCGGAAATAAATGATTGAAAAAAATAAATAAATAAAAACTCAACTATTAATCATCAAAATACTTCGGATTATAGATTATAAAATGTATAAACTATAAAATTATATATATATATATATATATATAAATTCCTCCACAAGTCACAAGTCACTTTCAACAGGAAATGGTATCATGTGAATTTCCTAAAGATCATGTGAAGAAGCATTGTGAAATTCTCTGGGGAGGACATTCGGAGCAAACAAACAAAATTGAAAGTAAATTGGTAAATAAAACAAAAAAAAAGTGTTTTTATTTGAACGTTTCAGTGTCTTCATGGCATGGGAATGGAAATGCTAGTTAAGCATATTTTGTGTATTTGATCACTTTATGCAAAAATAAAAATCTTAATCATGTTATTTTCAAACTGGCTGCTAATTTAAGAGCAAAATCCATTTTTTTAACACTGAATTTTTGTAAAAAAAAAAAAAAAAAAAAAAAAAAAAGAGTTTGAAATTAAATTATTAACATATTTAATATTGAAACTATCACCAGCTAAACCACAAGAACTAAACATTGTCAATGGGAATCTCCTTTAACTTGATGATTAAAGCATCTGATTTACAGTACAAAGTTCAGCAATAAAGGTTAAATCAATTTCTATATTATAAACTATAAACTATAAAGTCTCACATGATGCCTCAAATGCCTCACATGACGTCCTGTGTAGTAAGGGATTTATTTTCGGGCAGGTATGTTGCTTATTTGATTGGGTGTGAACTTTTTTTTTCTCCCCAATTTCCTACCCATTTGTTATTTTTGTAGCCAGAACTGGGCAGAAATGGGCACACCTTCGCCGAGATGGGCAAAGCGACAATACAGCACATTTCAAAATCTGGAATTTTACAAACCTAACAATCAGCCAGCTGGTTAGCTACAGAAAATCTCTGTGAAATACAGTTTCCGTCAGGTCACCGCCTGTGCAGAGAAACACCCAAAACACACCAACACACACCACATTTGGCAACATCTGTGCTTAAAGCGTGACATAAATATAAAGAATATACATACGTTTACATTTATGGCACTTGGCTGAATCCCTTATCCAGAGTGACTTACAGAAGTCTATCAATAAATACATTCTGATTCTGATTGTTTTTTAGGTCCCAGACTAAGAATAGCATCCTTCTGAAAACTTGGAAAAGTGGAAAGTTAGAAAGGTTTTAGTTACTGCTAATTTAAGAACTTCAGGATATATTTTTATATGCAGTAGATTTAAGGAGAAAAAAAGGATAAAATAGATGATAAATATATGTTATGAATATATAACATATATAAATAATATAGGAATATCTTGCTTAATGTACATTATTATATAATATATTATATATTATATAGCACCCTAAGAATATCATATATTATTGAGCACCCTTGGTAAATGTTTTTTTTTTAAAAAGGATATTGTCTTGGTGGTTATTTATCTTAATCTTACTCTGAAAATCTGACCTGTAATAGAACGACATTTATTTTAAGTAAAAGTATTATTGCGATAAAGATGCGTTCCGATGACCCCGTCGTAACTTGAAAATATCGTAAGTCGGGACATGGCCTAGCTTACCCATGAGTCTTAAAAGAATAGTCCACTGTAATTTGTTAATCATCTGTGTAATAATAATTTTTCAAATTACAGTAGTACAGCAATTTAGCAAAACAGAGCAATTTACTGTACCGTACTGTATAAACTACACAGTATATGTATGTGGCAGCTGGAACGTACGTGGACGAGCATCGGTGCGAACACGTGGCCGAGAGCCAGTTCGCGAGTGGAGGGTGGACCATTCGCTGTTACGTTTGCCTGCTGTGTGAGACTTCAAATCTTTTTACAATTTTTTCGTATGTAAGCCCATTTCCGCCACTTAAAAGGGGTATTGCGGCTTTTTAATCTCACAATTCTGACTTTTTTTCCTCAGAATTGTGTGATACCAACTTGTAATTCTGCCTCTTTTTCTTGCAATTTTGACTTTTTTCTCGCAATGCTGAAAAAGGAAGTAAGAATTGCGAGTTTGTATCACGCAATTCTGAGAAAAATTGTAAAAATTGTGAGATTAAAAAGTCGCAGTAACACTTTTTTTTATTGGCGGAAACAGGCTTCTATACTATCGTCATTGTAAGTTCGCATAATCGTAAGTTTAACCATCGTAACTTCGGGACCATCTGTAGTTGTTTAACAAACTATACGTCTACTGTTTCTTGGAATCCCACACAGACAGAATAGAGCTGAAGCTATTGTTTCATATAATTAATATCATTAATTATAATTCATTCATTAATAACTCTTTAGATCCTCTAAATAGTAGTGCAGCTTTCAAGGTGACAGTGGATCTTAGGAGCACTGGGCTCAGGATAAAAGAATTCTCCCCAAATGGGATACCAGTGCATCACAAGTGACCATATACACACATTCACACGCTCGCACCCAAAAGCCAATTCACAACTCAAGATGTTTGTGGACAAAAGGAGGAAACCAGAGAACCCAGAGGAATCCCAGGTAAACATAGTGAGAACAAGTGAAACTCCACACTTATTAACCTGAGCTCAGGATCAAACTTTGATGACCTTAAAACAGTGTTGTAGAGACCGTGCCAGTGTTTCGACCTCGGATTTCAATTCAACTATTGTTTAAACACGTGACCCTGAAGAGCAAAACAAGAAAAGAAATAAAAGGAAGAAAAACACATACAAAGAAAAGCCGACCTTACAGCAGTGACCTTCGAAACAAAAAGAGGAAAGTTTTTTTTTTTTTCTAAACATAAATAAATTCTTTATTCATTGTTTCTTTTACAGCTCTCCATTGTTATTATTACCCATACACACAAACTTTCACTTCCTAGTTCAAAATCCAGGACAAAAATCCAAAAGCAGCATGTGAGCCAGCTAAAAATATCAAATACTCTATTTGCTATGAGGATTAACATTCTTATCGGGATTATGAACAGTGGCGCGTTTTATCAATCTGAGTGTGTACTGTACTGAGATTTCATTTATTCAAGGATTTCATCCAGATACACGTTTTCAGGAAACAAATGAGCAGACGTGATGGTGTATTTGGACAATTGTGGGATTATAAATCCTGTATAAGTGTATGTCTTATTGTTAAATTAAAATAGGGAAAGCTGTTCAGATAATTCATATGACCCCTGTATAAGGTTTATACTCGATTCAAGTTGCATTCGACTGTAAATGAATGAATTTTTAAGAATGAAATATCTTGCAACCTTTAGTTTCAATGAGGTTTTTTTTGGTGCAGATGAATCCGGGTGTAAAAACCACTGACTTCCTACCACAAAATAGTGTTAAAATTTTCAATCACAAGGCAACGGTTGAAGTGTTTGTTATAACACTATGATACAACACTACACAATGCAATTAAGAAGCCTGCAACTAACACATGGTCAACATTGTGTGAAATTGGTGGTAGGCCTACTGTCAAACTTTTGCTATAGAATATAGACAATGATGTAGCACATGATGAGAAAGACTTTAAATACTACTTAAGTGCTTTAAGTATTATGGGCAAATCACAGTGTTAGCATATTTAAACATCTTTTATATATATAAATAATAATTGCCCAATTTGTAATTGTATTCATGCCTTTTAATTCAATGCATTGATCCTGATGTCCAACTGTAACAACGACTTGGTGAATTTACCCAAATGTTCATAGTTGTAGAACACCCTATAATTACACATTGTCCCAATACAAGACAAATACCTAATAATCTTTCCATCTTACATTTAGATCTATGGGATTTGGCAGACCCTCTTATCCAGAGCAACTTACAATTGCCTCATAAATATAGCTGAGCAATTGAGGGTTGAGCAGTTTGTGGTAGCTTGGTGGAGCTGGGATTTGAACTCATGACCTTCTAATCAAAAGTCCAAGATCTTATCAACTGGTCTTATGGTAGCTCATACTTCCCTGACAGCCAGATTATGTCCAAATCTGTATTAATTCTCATCACCTTGAAACCATTTCCTGCTTCGGAGAATGCCTATATATGTACAGTTCAAAGGTACACGAGATGCAGGGGTTGGAAAATAAACGTTATTCGTTAATGTGATGAAGTCGTCGTTCAATCATCTTTACTTTAATGAAGTATTTTGGGAAACTTTTAGTGTAACTTCACTACATTTCAAAGTCAAATATCTTACTTTTTACTACATTTTATGAAATCAGTCGTTCCTTTGCATTCATGAGCGAATAAAAATGTAACTGGTCAAACACGCAGCAAGTCACCGATCAGGGTAGAGCGTGCGCTCTGTTTTGATTGGCGCTTGGTGGTATCTACTCATCACCAACATACAGTTCAGTGTCAGTTCAACAGCAAGAAGAACATTTTGAGAGGAATAAATGATAGAAGAAACTCGAAGTAGTTGAAAAAAAAGGTTTAGGCCCCATGATCATTTAAAAAGATTTCAGTGTTTGACTCATTAATATCATCCTATTAATAGATTGGTGCACTAAGAGTAACATTAGAGTCTTTCACATAGTTCAATGAGTAAAAGTCTTGTGATAAAATTTTAATAGGAAATTATAGCTATAATAAATAAGAGAAAAAAGAGAGAACTTTTCCTGGAGTAATATTTTAAAGAGTGTATAATATTTTATCTCTATTTTTACTCTAGTACATGATTTTTGTACTTCGTCCACAACTGATGATATGGATGGTACTGTGGATGGTATTATGGTTTTGGATACTGTTGATACAAACGGTTGATAACCTCAACAAAAGAGCCTTCAGGTTACACAACTTGCACTTCATGACGACAGCCATAGAAGGAAATGATTTATAATCTCTGTCTGATGGGTAATCCCTTTTGACTGTGGTTCCTCTTGAGGTTTCTTCTTCATGTTGTCTCAGGGAGGTTCCTTTTCTTACTCATTAGGAACAAATGTACATATTTATATATGTAAAGCTGCTTTGTGACATCCAATGTTTTTTTAAAAAAAAAGCTATACAAATAAAACTGAATGAAATTATTATTAGAAAATTATAATTCCACAAAATATCATTTTTTAATTAGTTACACTCAATTATAAAATGTAATGTTTTAAAGATGAATAAAGAAAATTTAGTTTAGGAAAGAAATTTATTTTAATAAATTATATATATATATATATATATATATATCTGTATTTTCACAAGCATAATTTGTTTTGATATCAAATATAGAGTTATGATCAAGAAAGTTTCAGGTAGAGTTTTTGAACAAAAAACTATTATAATCATTTATAATCTCTGGACATTTTTTTTTAGAATTGTCTGAACAGATTTACAGCAACCACGTGACCAACCCGGAAGTGGTTATAGAGCTTGTGTATCTTTTTTTTTTTTTTTTAAGAAAACACGTGGGAGTTCCCTTCATCTAAAAAAAAAAATCTCCAGTCTTGTGGTTTTCATTTATTTTTTCAGGCAATGGGCGTGAGGCGTGTCCACACACACACACACACACACACACGCTCTCACGCGCCGTTGTGACGTCGTCAACCGAGCAAACAAGACGGCTCGCGTGCCTGCGCGCGACGGTCTCTGTCTATCCGTCTGTCGCTCGTGCTGTTAGGATTTTATCAAAAGCATATGTATTTCCTTAACATTTTATTTATCAAAATGCTTGTGCTATTTTAGCGTATAGGGCAGGTCTTCTAATATGTCCGCTTCCGGGTGATTTTATTATTATTATTATTATTATTATTATTATTATTATTATTATTATT
>JAAIIK010000074.1:643828-663108 GCA_014706435.1 Silurus glanis | reverse complement strand
ATAGATAGATAGATAGATAGATAGATAGATAGATAGATAGATAGATAGATTTGGATGGATTTTTGAAATGTGATGTAACGATTTAATCTGAAATGAATTAATTTGGACATTGGACATTTTACACAGGGGGAAAAAACAGGCAGTGGAGAAAAGGAAAATAGGTCCCAGACTCCATACACAGAATTAGTATTGTTTAGTTTGGTAGTGAAAGCACTAAAAGAGGGCTTGTCATCTAAGGTACCAGGGTCTGGATATGGTGGAGGGAAAACCAAAATGTAATGAGAGTTATTTGAACATCGCAGCAGATCCTAAAGACAGAAAGGACTTCATGTACATCACTGTGCTTAATCAGCAGTGCAGAGCCCATGGATAATTCTCAGAAACCTAGTTAAAGATCGTAAATGTTCATGTATCACGACTAAGAAATTTGGTGCCGAGTTCGAGTTTACACTGAGACCTGTCAGATGTTTGTCCTCTCAGAAAGCGCCAATGCCAAAGCTAGATCCTTTTATAGACACACCGATGCCTCATCGATTTGACGCTGGCAGACTCACAGTCATGCAAATATGCTGCAGTTTTGCATAGCAGTTACACGGAACGTGACGTTTCAATGCATGACGTTTCCTGAAGGATAACCTCATTCTCATAACCCTGTGTGTGTGTTCGCGTTTTGGTTTGCAGTAAACCCATAACCACTAAGGAATTGGTGTGTTTGCGCCAGGAGCTCGCATGCTTTTCTCGGTTCTGGTATTTACAGAGCATAAAATGGAAAATAAATGCCAAAAAAAAGCACAAGTCAATAAGATGCCAGGTTCGAATTCTTTTTATATACTTGTGAAATGCGGGTATTCCGACACCCATGTGTCCGGGAAGATTGACCATTCAGTCATAATTGGGCAAAAAAAGACCTCAAAACGGGCTTCATGATTACATCCTTCCAGGTCTGATGCTATATTCGATCGGAGCAGTTTTCCCATGCTGACCTCAAAAGCCACTAGGGAGTCAAAACAAACTAATTAAGCTGTGTAAAAAAACGAAAGGGGAAAGTAAAATTCAAATGACTTCAGGAATAAATTGTGTAGTGTATGGCTAGTTTAGAATTAAATGATAAACAAAAACGTAATGATATCTTCCACGTTTAATTTCAATATTTAGTTTCCTTGTATGTGACCCATATTCACTCATAGAGTTTTTCAGCGATAAAAGAGAATGATGAAATATCTATGGATGCTTCATTTCGTGGTTCTAGCTACTACAGAGAAGAGACCTCAGAAAAATAGGTCCTAAAAACCTAATATTCCAACAGTGCATTATTTACCACAGCCAATACTTTTTACATTTACAAATTGAGGTTTTAGCTTCTTTGAGAGTTTCAGATTACAGTAATCCCTCGCCTTTCGCAGGGGGTTACGTTCGAGACGCCCCCACGATAGGCGAAAATCCGTGAAGTGGCAACCTAATATGTATACAGTGCAGTATACAGAATACCTGTATATCTTAAGGCTTTACAAACCGTCCCAACACTCTTACAAACCTGTCCTCTGCTCTTAAACACTTTCGATATTCTTAAACCTACGTAATTTTAACATAAACAATTCTATATGGGTACTCAGCAGTGTATATTTCTTATATTTTTTATATTGTTTTCAATTTTTAGGCTGTAAAATGCAGATTCTACTGCAAAAATGATTAAAATAACTGTTAACAACACTACCTAAGTTAATGATGCGCCTATAACACTTCCTTACATCATCAGTGAGCCTTAACGCTTTCTCCTCAAAAGACTACAACATCAATACTAGATATTTGTTCTATTTTGTATAATATAATTAAGATAATAAATAATTTATATATAATATAATACAATTTAGCCCCCCTCAAGTAATCACACTTCAGTAAAAGACACACTTTTGTTGCTGAAATAAAAACGTGTTGCAACACTGAAAGTTCCTTAACACCGAAACGCAGAAGTGGTTCAGACCAAACACAAATTGGACTTCACCTGGAAGTAGTATCATTAGAATCTTTATTAACTTTATAGATCTGCACAGTTCATACAGTATTAGTTCTACTTAAAAATAAAACTATATTTGTAGTAGTTACACATTATTATTTTTTTATAAGCATTATAATTATAATTTTACTGTTTCATCTTTAATTGTATAATAGATTCAAATCTAATTCATCTAGCAGGCTTTTATTGTCATTTCAGCCATATGCTCTATAATACAGTTTCTCCAGGTCCAAAGTTTTACATAAAACTATATAATTAGTAACTAACACTATGATTTTTAATTGTACATTAGATTTATATCATAATCCATAATTTTCTGTATTAGCTTTACAATTGTACAGTAGATTAGTATATTTATTAACTATCTATTATCTGTATATATGTTTGTAAAGTAGATACACTATTACAAATATTTTATCTATTTGTATAGTGCAGTGTTACAAATGAATGATAAATTGTCTATTTGTACAGAATATTATCAGTAATATTAAGATTTTACTATCTATATTTTTAAATAGATAGTAAAATCTTAATATTACTGATAATATTCTGTACAAATAGACAATTTATCATTCATTGATACGTGTTACTCTATGGGCGATACTGTATAGTAGACATTTACTGATAAACCACTACACAGTACATACATGGATATGTAGCATTATAAACTAACGTGTATGATCAAAATCTATACTAATATTTTTAATGTAGAATAATATAATACTCAATAACTGAAGGATTTATATGTGTACAGTGCATGATAGTTGTTATTGATTTATCTATAATTGTATAGTACAGTAGTATAGTTACTTATATACCTCTATGGTTTAAATCATATACAGTTAATTAGTAATGCTAATTACTCTTCTATGTGCTTGTGAAGTGAATTATTGTAGTTTTATATTAACTATACGATCCATCATCACTGGTGTTGCTCCAAATTCATTTTAATCGTTCGACCTGTATTTGTTCACTACTAAGCCTCAACTATTAGTTATACAACTATGCGATAGTACAAAATCACATTATTTCCTATATTTATATATGATGTAATGATCGTGTTACATTGATGCTTTGTCACTATGTCTAATGTCATGTAGCTCACCCTTCATTGCTAAACACCATCTGTCTCCTCTCACATGTCCTTCTAAACTGTTACTTAAACACTTGTCTCATGTTTGCTCTCCATCCACAGCATGTATGTTTGAGTGTGTGTTTGGTTTTTGGTGTTGGTCTTGGGCCCTGTGTCATGTGCCGACTACTCTTTTAACCCACTGCTGTCATTGTTTTTATTTCTCTCCCATTGCTTTGTTTGTGTTTCCTTTTTGTTTGTTAGTTGGACTCCCATTCGCAATACTCACACCTCGACACTCACCGTACAAACGGGGATTTTTCTGTAACGATGATTCGATCAAGTACCCTCTAAAGGATGACACCATTTCCTATGAGTTATTAGGAGGAGTAATGATACCAGTCATGCTGCTTACTGTAAGTGCACTTCGTTTTGTTCATGCAGACCTCTGTTTCAACCTCACTCTCTGTTTCTTAGCTTTGCTTTTCTGGTTCCAGTCCTGCAGGGATAAACCTTGCACCGTTTAGTGTGAAAGCGCAGCGCTTAAATATCCATCAGCACACAGATTTTTCTGAACAAATGGATAAAGATGACATATCGTCAATACAATTGCTACAGATAAGATTGTTACGAAAAAAAACAACAACTTTTATACAGAGTATTTGTTACAAAAAGAGCTCCTTATTTAAAAATAACGTTTTACAATAATAAAAACCAAAGACTTTGGTTTATACAAAATATAAAATTATTACTTATTATATTTTGTTAAACAGTTAATATTAGCGTTTAAATCAATTTCATATAATTTCGTCATTTATGTAGTTTATAGAAAAATTTATATTCATATATGTAGGATCTCATGTTTATAACCTACTCATGAACAAAACCATAACATTTTAACATAAAAATGATCCCAGAAAGACTTTCAAGACATTTGAGTTTCGTAGGTTATACAATGCCAGTTGTGTTGCACCCAACCAACATTATATTTAAAGAGATTTGAGTGTGTATTGCTGACTTTTAGGATTTGGTTGTAATTTGTTTATTAGAAATGTTATTTAAAAAAAAAAATATATTTATAAAAATCACATTTTCATACACTGTATTAATCTTCAAGTGCTAAATGTTTAGGTAAATAAAGCCGATATTTTTCATTTCTGCTCCATTACTGGTTAAAAAATGTATTGTGTATTAGTGTTTTTAATGAATGAACGTACAATGATAAGGAACAAATTTAGAACCACTAAACGTAGACACTCTTTTATACTTTTTTTATATAATTATTTGAGACAACGTCCATTGTTAAAAGCGCTCTACAAATAGAAATGAATCGAATAACAGCTCTGATTCATCTGATAAAAGGTCTGAAGATGAACAGTGCTCCATCAGAGCAGGTGAAGCACTAAAGTGTAAGGTTTGTATAGTATAGACAGGACTGGAGTTGGGAACTCTGGCTTTAAAAGCTCATTGGCTGCCATGAGTTGCTTTGAGGCCTAACCCTTTGCTTCAGATCTGTGTGGTCTGTCATCATCCTCTTTCTAATACATCGATAAATAAAACAATGCAGGACTGTTCAAACTGACCGTTTTCAATAAAACCACCACTCTGTGGATCCTGACCTTTAACCAAACAAAAGCTCGGCTCAAAAGATCTCACACGGGGGGAAACAATGTGTCACACAAACCGCATGCCTACTTATTCTAACCCACAGAAGCATGTTTCTCAGGGCATAAGGAAATCCCCATCATGATTTAATAGCTCTAGTCTGCTCGAAATGTACTCATTTTATGGGTTATTATAATTTATAGGAATTCGGATATACCCTTTGGCCTTTTGTTCAGTTACACCTCTTGGCGGAGGTTCTTTTGGCATCAGCAAAAATTTCACAGAATTGCTTAAAAAAAAATTTCAAGTCACTTCTGTCTCTGATATCATCAGCGTGTGCCTCCTACTTCTGAGAATTTCCAACAGATTTTTTTTTCTACCGTATGCAAAAAAAAAATCTCCACTACATAAAATTAATATATAAAGATAATGTTAGCTGAGGCATCTAAAATTGTACACGTTTAAATTCAGGTTAAGCTTTTTCAGATACTTGGCAACACTTCATCAACAATGAAAAATTTTGCACTTTGCCACGTTTTTTTCCCCCCCCAAGATATTAAAGAATGTCTGTGTTTCATAGACACATAAACCCTCTATGAGTTTGTTTAAATGGTATTAAAGCTGAAAAAAAAATGCACCCACAACCACAGATTCTATGACCTGAAGCGCAGACTGGATTTGGGAAGTGGGAAGAGGCGCATGCTGGCTGATTTCAGATAGCCGCGATTTGTGGATTAAAGGAATGTTATTTTAGGAACAGGTCGTACTTAAAGAATTTAGCTTCGCATAATGTGAATGCATAATGCGAGCAACCTTGCCAAAGAGGAAAATCCGATATTTCTATAAAGGCAAATTGGAGAAACATGAGGAAAACCATGTGGGATATGAGGCTCAGAATTCCAGCTTATAGTGTGAGCTGTTATTCCTAAAATTCAGAACAGGATCACAGACCTAAAGGATTCTTACTACGTTCTGCGTTAATATATATATTTAAAGCTATTAGGTTAATTTAAATTGACTCACATGATTCAGAATCCAGAATTCGATTAGTTTAAGAACACAAAGGCTCTAAGGTGAGATTGGAACTAATCCGGTCAATAAATCAGAACATGGAGGTTCAAGTGAATTGGATTCCAGACCAGTGATTGTTGCATTGTCGACTAGCACTTCTGCTCTATCTTGCCTTCTGATAATTTGAGTGGACATCCTCATCCTCATCCTCATCCCCAATCTGTTCAAGTGGTACTAAACAGTCTACTATGTAACGGGCTACTAAAGTGTCTTTTGTTCTTTTCCTCCCTCGCAGATGATTGTCGGCGAGTGCGTTTCGGTGTATCTAAAACGTATCAAATCAAAGTCGTTTTTCAGCAACTGCTACGTCGCGTGCCTTTACAAAGCAATCGGCACCTTCGTGTTTGGTGCAGCCATGAGCCAGTCCCTCACCGACATCGGCAAGTACTCCATCGGCAGGCTGCGACCTCACTTCCTGGACGTGTGTAAGCCTGACTGGACGAAGATCAACTGCTCGAGCGGAGCTTACATCGAGAACTTCAATTGCACCGGCGACCTGAAGACGGTAAACGAAGCCAGGTGGGTAACTTAAGAGCACACTAAGAATTTATCTCAACTCCTCTTCATCTAAACAATCTAAATGATCTTTGCTATTATACATATTTCTAAAACTTCTTCACCATTTCTTCTTCCAAAAATCTCTTGAACCTCTTCAAACCAAAACCATCCAAACCTTGACCATTACTTAATAGTTATTCCTTCTGGTACTGATAATAATCCTCCAAAGTCATTAGTAATATCACAGTCATTATTTCTCATTCATAGCTACTAGAATCCAGTAGAAACACCAGGGTAAAACACAAAACAAAACATTGGACAGCTTAGTTCATGGGTTATCCAACCAGGGGGTCCGTGACCACTAGGGGGTATGCACATGAATGTTGAATCACAAATAATTTTTTCTAAATAAATAAATAAACATAGGTAAAAACATCAAAGATAAAACATTTAATTAAAAAAAAAAAAACATTTATTACATTAAAGTTCTATTCAAATTAAAGCTAAATTTTGTGCAAATGGATAATAGTCCACGTGATAGTAAAAGGAAAACGTGTGAAACAGCAAATCGATTAAAGTAAAAGACAGCTGTGAACAACTTAATAAATTGTGCTTTTAACTGCAAAATATCTATTTGTTACGATCCATAAATCTTTTTGAAAGATATGGAAATATATAGACGATGATGCATGTACAACTACATAGTTCTAATCGTCTTAACAAAATATAACTAGCGTAATGCGATTGGTTTCTATTAATATCAGTGGCTATGTTTGACACATTTGCCCCATGTCTCTATCGCCTAAGGGGTCCTCCACCTGAAAAATGCTGAAGACCTCTGGCTTAGCCTGCTTTGTGTTGCCTTTTACCAGAATTCTTGGCTTCTTTCTACAAGCTACGAACAGGGATTTATGAATCACCTGTGTAAACCATGACATTAAAGATGGAATGTAGGCAGCCAGAATGCAAGAAAGAAGCCTTTTGCGCAATTTCTCCAACCAACTTAGAAATTTCAGCTCGTTAAAATGCTCCCCGGGAATTTCTTGGATCCCCGACGCCCTTAAAGTCAAACAGCGCACCATCAGCGCTCTGGTCTACTTCCCGAGTGGCTTTGAAGTGGAAATTAAGAGCATGTAAAACATTTATGCCCTTCCACTCTACTACAGCTACTTTCATGTGGTTCCATCTGTCTGGGAGGCTTTTTGTTTTCCGACCAAGTAAGCATGTAAGATCTGTATTTGAACCATGCACAGCGATTTCCTAAGCGCCCTCCGATCTCTCAGACGGCCAGCGCCAAGGTCAGAAGCTTAACGCCGCCACAGGAGACTCTGAATGGTCCAGTGACGATGGTTCAAGCTTCATAAGAACGCTGCAGTCCTCGACATGCAATCCGATCAAAACGGTGTCTAATTAGAGTCCCTCTTGGATCCTGAATCAGGTTTCTGATTGTTTCTGGAGGACCAAAAGGGAGGGCTTTGATCATTGTTTCAGTAGCCTTTTAAGTGAAATCCAGTTCCCCACAAGGGTTTGGCTCGCCGTAGCTTTTGTGGCGAGACTTCGGTTCACACACTCGGGTGTATTCCAGCACTGCGGTGAGCTGCTAGAGCCCACACATACAGGGACAAAGAGTCCGACGCTCAAGGTTTCAGCGTGGTTTCTTGGCCCAGACTCAAGGCCAGTCAGGAAAGTTGATTCAGACCTTTCTCATTAACAGTAGGTGTGGTTCTTGCATCTGATAGAAAAGCACTCAGCTGGACAAAATCCACTGATTTTCCCAGGAGACGGATATATATATATAAACATAAACAAATAAAGCTAATGGGGATGTGGGATGCCAAGAATAATCATGAATCACCTTTCATTATTTGATCTCATGGGACATATGGCCTCACTCCGAAGTATATTTGGAAGATAAATGACTGGTTAATGTAAATTGTCCTGATCAAAGAGTTATAAAATAACCTGGGAATCACGCAACCTTGAGCCTAATGAACCTCTGACAACCCCAAAGATAAAATGTAATGATGCAAAATTGAGATTAGGGTCGAAAGGTCTGAGATTGCTTCTAAGAATAGTATCAGTTATCAAACGCTAATCATTTATTTGATTAGTGAAGATCAGCTGAGTCTTCATCTCTGAGCCGTACGTAAATGTTCTCAGCTTCTTTGTCTCCAGCCTCATAACCTGTAATTCGATCCGTCCAGAAAAACATGGGAGTGCATTTAATCCATTCGATCTTTTACATGGCGGCGTTCCATATTGATTTCTTTTGCTACACGAAGAGAAGACACATTTATTTTCAGTGCTAGAAGTGTTTGAAGGCTTAGGCTTTGTGCTTCAAGTTAATACAGATGTACGATTTCATCAGCATTTAGAATATCCACATTAAAGTTCACGAGAACAACTATCAAAATACGCAAGACCAACCCACGACTGCATATGAATGTTCTGTAGGGTTGTTATTTCAATGTATAAATGAAAAGTTAACAGAAGATCCCATCTTATTTATTTATCCACCATACAAACCCACCCATTCCTCCTTCCATTTGTCTGTCCTATCCATCACACCCAAACATTCCTCCAGCCCACAAAGTCCATCGCAACCACTTAGACGTCCCTCACCCCCACCCACTCATCCTACCACCTCTCCATATGTCCACCCCATCCATTAAACCTTTGTGTTTCCCACCAGATTGTCCATTTATCAGTTTCTGTAACATTATCCTGCAGACTGAAATGAGAACTCTGCTAACAAAAAACATTGCCCCCTAATTTTACTTGAAGAATGAACTAAAAATAAACCCAATTGGGATGTTATATATTCTCCTTTTTTAAAATTAGGAGTAAGATTATAACTGTTCAAGATATAACGGGTTTAATGGCATGATGCGCTAGCTTTTATACTCATGTCGAAAAATGATTTAAGCTACATAAATGGAAAAGGGAAAAACCTTAAAAAGAAACGCTACATATCATTACCATTCTTGGTAACCAACACACTGATGATTCAGAGCGTGTAGATTAGATGGGGTTTTTTTTTGAGAGTATATAAGATTCTATTCTGTCATCTATTACCATTAGAAGACAGAATCTGGACTCAGTCTTCCATTTTGAGAAACTAGAATATTGTTCAATGGTGCTGTTAAAGGGTTGATCTCAAATTCACCCTGGACACCTGAATATATATATTTATGTGCTTTTTTAAACATCTTGTTCCACATTTAGTCCCCATTTGCTGTAACCTTCACTCTTCTGGGAAGATGAACCAAATTTCCACTAGATTGTTGGAGTGGGATTGTAGAGATTTAGGTGCAGCGAGGAGGCCTGGGGTGCAGTCAGCATTCACATTCATCATTGTACCTCAATCATTGGGTTGAAGTCAGAGCTCTCTAGCAAGAGATCTTCCATCCCAACCCATGGAGAGCAAATCTTTATGGAGCTGCTTTGTGCACAGGGGCATTGTGATGCTGGAACATGTTTGGGTCAATTGAAGGGAAAATCTCATACCACCGCATCCAAAAGCGTTCTATACAAGCGTGCGCCTCCAGCTTTTGTGGTAACAGTTTGGGGAAGAACCACAAAAACATTACACCCTCACTCTGTAGTAATCAGGGTTTATTAGTCTTTTGGCTCACGGTGTATATTTATACAGTATTGCTTGATTGTGTTTGTTTCAGTCATTGTGTATTCAGCACTAATGTCACCGTGCCCTGGTGGCAGTTTTTTACAGCGAGCCTCCGGCTAATATAAACAGGAAGACTCAAAATCCCTCCGGATACTCCGCCCACCCTGTTTTTTTGTTTTGTTTTGTTTTGTTTTTTCTTTTTTGCTGATCCCATCCACACACTTCCCCCCACACTCGTCACTCTCGGCCTGCCCTTCTCACCCGGAAAAGGGTGTGTGCACATTGTTCCAGAGTCACTCGTGCGAGTTGCTAAAACTCACACTCTGTATATTTAAGCCCTGTATATTTGTAAAGGACTTGCAGATGTCTTTCAGCTTGGCCGGACAAAAGATCTGCGTAAAAACCCAAGTGTTTTATGATGCTCCTAGTGGGTCTTAGTGTGTAGTCTATCGTAACACACCTGTTTGAACTCATCAGAGCACTGACACACACACACACACACACGCACACACCTGTCACCGAACATCAACACAAATTAGTATCACATCAGTCACCAAACAAATTTTTTTTTTGTGCAATTATTACTATTTTTACTATGATTATTAATTATGATGAATCATTACTTTTAAGTCTTGATTTATGTGCTTGTTAAATTACAGGGTCTGTTAAAAGGCTTTAAACACCTAGTTTTTATGGCTTTTGAGACACGTGAATGTACGTTTTGTTCATATGCATCAAACTAGTTAAAAGGCAAAAAACTGTGAATGACTGAAAAAGTTTTGTGGGCAGGTGAGTCCAAATCTGACCTATTTGTCTCTAACAGATGAATGATTATGTAGATGAATGATAGAGAAGATGCGATCAGACTCCCTCACCCCTACAGTCAAACATGGAGGTGGACGCTTAATGTTTTGGGGTTGTTTTGGAGCAGGGAAGGTTGAAATTTTTTTCTAGGTGAAAGGAACCAACATGGCAACCATTCCATACTTCAACACCATGCAGTTCCGTCTGGACTGCGACTCATTGAAACTACTGAGATCTTTACGCGTTATTTAGAGAGCAAACAGTCATCTGGAGTGATATTTATCAAGGATCACAAGAAAGAAACATTAACTAGTGAAGAACATCTTTAAACAAGTTTGACAAGAAGCACAATGGCAAAGTATTTTAGTTGAACGCTTGGAGAAATTAAGTGTCCGAATGCAGTGTGTGTGTGTGTGTGTGTGTGTGTGTGTGTGTGTGTGTGTGTGTGTGTGTGTGTGTGTAAAGCTGTTTTTCATGCTAAGGGAGGATTTTTCAATGAAATAAAGTGGAACTTGTGGACATTTTATATATTTGTTTGGTCAAAGTAAATCTTCATACCATTCATATTAACTAGTAATAATAAAAAGAAAAAATATATATTATTCAAAACAAATGTATTATTTAATTATTAAATAGTTAGTAATACTGATTCATTCAAAATAATAAAAATGATTATAATAATAATAATAATAATAATAATGATGTCTGTATTATTGTACAAAACTATAACAAATAAATGGACCTCAGAAGGACAGCGTATGTGAAATTGGAGGACAGATTGATTGTGGATTCACGTCGTCGCAGTGAAAACGCTTACCGTCAGTTGTTCAGTGCCTTGCTGACCTCCCTTCTGTTTTTCTGCATGTGTTGCAGGCTATCCTTCTACTCCGGCCACTCCTCGTTCTCCATGTACTGTATGCTCTTCCTGGCAGTAAGTACCTATTTATATCTTTAAAAAAAAAAAAAAAAATCCCTCATCCTAAAGCCTCCTCAAACAGCTGGGCAACACCTTAATAACACATTTAAACACAGAAGCCTTCTTCAAATGAATGGCTAAAGGTGGACCTTTAATAATATACAGTGAAGATTACAGCTTTTCTCAGGTTAGGGCTGTGTCCTAATAATTAACTGAACCCGTCTTGAGCTCTTCTTCAACATGGAGGTCATGTGAAACCAAAAACCTTCTTAGGCAGATATATAAAAAAAAAAAAAAGAATACAGTCGTATTATGGGTTATATAATCTTAACATTTCACTAATAACACCTCATCATCTAAAGAAAATAGTCTTCTTGGTCAATCCTGGAAACACAGAGTACTGATTTACACTTATAAAGAACAATTTTATTCATTCTTTATCACCGCATTATGTGTAAAACTGCTTTGAGACTGTTGATTGTTAAAAGCACTGTACAACCGCCAACCCCTTGCCAGCAGTTATAATGGAGCAGTGGAGTGGTGCACAACGAGCGTTCCCTGTAAAACCTTTTAGAAGAACGGTGATAGTGTTTGAAGAAACTGCTCAACACAGCAATGGGGCGTGTTGTGGAACGGAGCAGTGAAGGCGCATCTCCATGGCAGCTTGAACAGCCTCAATGTCCTCTGGTGTGTATGTGTGGGCCGTTCTAACACCACCTGGGGGGGACTTTTTTTTTTTTTTTAAGGCTGAACCAGTTTCTTCCAAATGAGCAGACAAGAAACAATCACCGACCTCCTATTTAAAAAATTTCCCCTTTTCCTGCACGACACTGTATAAAAACTGACCAGGCAGGTACTAAGGATGAATAAAATGAAAGCTGTGTTTATAATGAACATGGTCTACCTTTCAGATTACTTGTTTTTAACTTTAAGAATTGAAAGAAAGAAGGCTCATGAGTGACTCAACAGAAAAATGTTCACTCTATTGTCTGGAAATGGCGAATTCTGTTGATGCCACGGCCGTCCGTGGTCGGGAATAGAAAACTGGCTCAGCGGCAGGGATTAGCATCATGTCTCTCGTCAATCAATACCTGTCTTCTGTGAGAAAAAAGGGGTTGACGTCTCTCTCTCTCTTCCTTTCTCTCTTTCTCTCTATTTCTTGGAGTGTGTTACATCGCCCGATGATGCAGCATGAGTATGTTAGAAAGAAAAACACTTGACAGCTTCATTTATTTCAGATGAAGCATGTGAAAGCCTTCACATTCCCACAATGGAAGCTGTTGTACAACAGGAGAGAATTATTCAGTGGTTAAGACTAAATGACCTACATCGCAGTGGTACTTTCACATAAAACACACTTCATCGATTCTTTACAAATATTTAAAATCCAAAAGACCAGAAAGCATGATGTCGCTTTATAAGATATTTATATAATTCATATATTATAGATTTTCTACAAAAAAAAGCTACAGTGTAAAAAAAAAAAAAAAATTTCCTTTTGCTAGTTTTTCTTTTTATTTCTTTTTGTTAATTACTGTTAGTATTAGAAGGGACACTTGTTTCTCTTAACGCACATTCCTATGGTGTCTGTGTAATGTAAAGGATCTTTGTCTAGAGGATGTAAGTACGAGGTACATTGTCTCGTCTCACGCATCTCTGGTTCACCGTGTCTTATTACCAAATAAAGACTAGTTTTAGCTCGGGTTTTTCCATTGTATATACACGTGTCTGTTTCCTGCATTCATCTAAAGAACGTACACGTCACGCGGTGTGTGCTGACCTCAACAAAAACTCAATTTAGTTCAGGCGAACAATCGAACAAGTTCCTTTCCTTTTTTGCACAAACTATCTACCACTAACTATCTATCTATCTATCTATCTATCTATCTATCTATCTATCGAGAGAGAGAGAGAGAGAGAGGTAGATAGAAAGATGGACAGAGAGAAAGAGAGATGAGAGAGAGAAAGATGGACAGAGTGGTAGATAGAAAGATAGTTGGAGAGATAAATAGAGAGATAAGAGATGGAGAGTTGTAGATGGAGAGAGAGAGATGGACAGAGTGGTAGATAGAGAGAGAGAGAGAGAGAGAGATGGACAGTGGTTGGTAGATAGAGAGAGAGAGAGATGAAGTGGTAGATAGAGAGATAGAGTGAGTGATAGATAGATCGACAGATAGATTGATAGACACTTGATCTTTCCAGCCACATGTAGTTCTTCCCCAAACTGTTACCACAAAAATGATTGGCATGGCAGAACCCCCTGGATGGCAGAACCCTAAAATTTCCACTTCACTTGAACTCGGAGATCCAAACCTGTTCCAGCATGACAACGCTCCTGTGTACAAATCCAGCTCCATGAAGATCTGCTTTACATGGTTTGAAATAGAAGATCTCCTGCAGTAGAGCTCAACACCCTATTGAACACCTTTGAAATGAATGTGAATGCTGACTGCACCCCAGACCTCCTCACCATCACTACCTGACTTAACTAACCCTTGTTTCTAAAGCAACCAAAATCTCAATTAAATCGAGTGGAACATCTTCCTAGAAGAGTGGAGGCTGAACAAATGGGGACTAAATGTGGAATATGATTTTCAAAAAGCACATGAATCATACGGTCAGGTTTCTGTGTAGTGTAATTTCATCTAGAGCTGTGAGAGACTGCTGCTGCTCCACAACACACTGATGCTGCCTCTGGTTACACCACGAAAGGCAGAACATTTTCGTATTGTTGTTTGGGTTCGTCCTGGATTTATTTTTGACTCTGACCTTTTACCTACAAACACCACAAAACAACAATCAAAAACAAAAATCGACATCAAGGCTTTGTATGCGTTTTGTTTTCCGATCTAAAGGTCGTTGCTATACGGCTGTCCTCCTTACGTCTGAAGCGGTGACGAGGTCACGTGATCGTTATTTTGGGTCGCGTGGTCTTTAGACTGTTCCAGCCCAAAGCGACAACACAAACCTCAGCGTTATTATTATGGGACACTTCGAGATGCTATCGAGAAGTTTGTCATCAACGCTGACGTGAGGCTTTTTGTAGCTCGTGTGCAACAGGGCTGAATATAGAAACTGGTCAGATGCCATCCAAGGTGTAATCAGAGTGAGGGTGATCTGCCCATCCCTGAAGAACACTGTTATTATTGCATAAACACAGACGTGTGTTTCTCTGCCACGAGTACTGCAACCAGCAACTACAGATTTCTTCACGTTTTAATTCCTTTATCACCTCCGCCTTCGCTGGTATTCTTTACAAACTCTTGATCTTTGTCTGGGAGATTCTGTAAATGTTCATTCTGTTCTAGTTGAATACTGGAAATTAATTGTTGGTTGGTTTATTGATCTACATCTTTGATGTTCTGTTTATCGTGGATTTAAAATGTCACGAGGAATCGTTTGACGTCCCGGTGTCCTCGTCCTGCAGACCCCCTTTCCCCAAAACAAACACGTGAATAGACTTGATTTTGATTTGACTACGTAAATCAGTAGTCGTGGAAACCCCTTACTTTTAATCCCTTTAACATTCGGAACACACCATCACACTCTTGAGGATCAATCGATCTTGATTTGAAAACCTTTTCCTTTTAACTAGGTTTTTGTGATTTGTCTTCCGATTCCATTATTATTCTTCACCTGCTGTTATTTAAGGCTGCGTCATGTGTTTTCTTCACAAATCTTTCTGAGCTCGTGTGTATTTTGTTCTATAAGACACAGTGTGTTTCCCTGAACTAAGCTTAGCGACGCCTGAAGGCACTTAGCATTCGGTTCAGTGGGTTTGGCTGCTGTCCGGCCGCGGGTGCTCTGGAGCATCAACAATTAATCGGGTCTGTGAGAAGATCGACAAAGCCCATTTGTTTCTAAAAGGAACTAAAAGTTAACTAAACAGGCTTTTTTTTTTTTTTTTTTAACGTAGCTCATCATTTAACAGTTTAGGGTTTAGGAGTTGAAGGTTCATTAGAAAAGAAAGAAAGAAACTTTACATGTTTTTTACAGCAATGAAATTTTTTCTTTGCATATCCCACTGATGTTGGGAGCTGAGGTCAGAGTGCAATGAAACAGCACCCCCTGGAGCACTGAGGTTTAAGGGCCTTGCTCAGGGCCCCATATAGTGGCAGCTTTGAGATACTGGGGCTTGAACCCCCAACCTTCCAATGAGTTCCCCATAACTATAACCACTATGCTACCACTCCCCCTGGTCTTTGCATATCCCAGCTTGTTAGGAAGGAATTGTACGGCGCCCCTGGAGCCCGACTCAAGGGCCTTGAACCACCGACATGATGATCAGTAACCCAGAGCCTTAAACACTGAACGACCACTGCCTTGGATGAGACTCCCATCTCAATGAGGCTTCATCTTCACACATTTATACACCGCAACATCTCAGGAGGCAAACATCAGGCGCTAAGGACGTCTTAGCTGATTCGCTGGAAAGTTTCATACGTTTTATTTTGGCCAAACTGTTCATTTTAAAAGGAGTATGAAAGGCAAAATGTACATGATTAAATAATATGATGATCTTAATGTTTTTCTTTTCTTTCTCAGCTTTATCTGCAGGCTCGGATGAAAGATGAATGGGCTCGACTCCTGCGACCCACAATCCAGTTTTTCCTGATTGCTGCATCTATATATACAGGACTGTCCCGCGTCTCCGACTATAAACACCACTGGAGTGACGTTCTCACGGGCCTCATACAGGGAGCCGTCATGGCCCTGCTGGTGGTAAGCGTTTTTTTAATTTATTTTTCTATTTAGTCCCCAGTTGCTTTTATAATAACCTCCACTCTTCTGTGAAGATGATCCACTAGCTTTGGTAGAGATTTATGCTCATTAATTCGGGTACTGATGGAGGTGAAATTGAGGAGGTCCGGGGTACCGTCAGCGTTCATCTTAAAAGGTGTTCATTAGGTTTGGAGCTCTATAGCAGGAGATCTACTCCAAACCATGTAGAGCAGATCATCATCAAATGCAGAACTGTTCATCTGCCGAATTCCTCCTGCTTTTCACGTAACCGGTTTGAGCGCACTTCAACCTTTAACGTTTCTCCCTCAGGTTTTCTTCGTGTCCGATTTCTTCAAGAAGCAGGAAGCTCTGCAGAAAGATAACGAGATGGTGCACACCAACCTACAAGAGACGCCGACCAACGGAAACCACTACGACGTCACCAACTGAAGCTGCCAGGAAGCTCGGCGTTTACGACGGCGCGGGCAGTCAGCGTGCAACGACTGTCAGGAAGGACCACTGAGGTGGAAACCTGTGAATGTAAACCCCCCCTGCTTTTCCCTTTCTGCTACGCCCAGACTCTGTCCCATGATGCCCCTGGGCTGTTGATGCTGCTTTTCTGTGTATAATGCTTACAGATTTGCTCATCTGGCAATGTTTTGTTGTATTTTTAAAGAAAAATACCTGTTGCTATACATTTTTTTTTTTTTTTATTAAAATTATGTTAAAACACTATGTACAAAAAAAATGCATTATGCTGTTCAAAGACAAAAGAATGACGTTATTATAGTGAACCTGAACATTAATAAACGTTCACATCACCACCATCTTCATGTAGTCTTTATGGAAAAAGAAAGACAAATGATAAAGTGAAGGGAATTTAGTTTTTGTTTTGTTTTTGATTTTTTATAAAGCAGCTGCTTCGTCCCTCACAGGTAAAGACTGGCAGCAAACACAATGTCACGCTTGATCTTCGTGATGCCTGTTTGGAAAAGAAGAAAAAAACAAGAAATAATTAGAAAAAAAAGGTGAGTTTCAAAGCGTGACAAACGTCCAAGCGTGAAATCTGAGAGGAATTTCACACGGGTCAAAAATTCAGCCCAAGTGTCAGAGCTGTCAATCGTTTCCTTTTCAAACCTGGTTTGAAATCAATTGATTTGATCCTAATATAATAAAAAAAATAAATAAAAGTTTGAGTTTCTATTAAAAACCTCTACATAAAATGTAGCTTTTCTTCATGATAAGTGAAAGTGATTCATACCAAGAGCGAACTTGTTCTCCAGCTCCGTGTTCCCGATGGCCTTTGCTGCTTGGCACATCTGCCTCAGAAGCTCCTCCAGGCGTCTCATGCAGCGAATAATGCTGCCTGAAATTGCAGAGTGTGAGAGAATGAGAAAAGAAGAACCGCTCCATGTCCTCCCTACGCAGTGATAACATGCACCCGGTTCTCTCTTGCTTCACTGCATACCAAACGAATCAGGTCACGTTCTGGCCTTGGTGTGCCTCTCAAATTCACTCCGCACCTTCCATTACACATCAATTTTCTTTTTTCCTTTGTTTTTTCTTAGAACTTTCCTATTCTTTCACCAAAGAGCAACCAACTAATCTGGGGAGGAAAAAGGAAAAAAAAAAAAAAAAAAAAAAGTGCCCCTGTGTTTTCAGGTTTATCCCTGGCCACACCAGCATAACTGCATGTGTGGCGACACCCTGGTGAGGAGTACCAAAAAAAAAAAAAAAAAAAAAAAAAAAAAAGTGCCTTGCCTACAGTCAAGCATGATGGTGGCAGCATCATGGTCTGGGGATGCACAAGTGCTGAGATTCCAACATGTACTGTGACATTCTAAAGCAAACCACGATGCCCTCCCTTCAGAAACTGGGCATCTCTTTCCTCGACATCTGCCTCTTTCAAACCAACCACCTGCATGTCTTCCTTCACCACATTCATAAACCTGCTCCTTGGTCTTCCTTTTTTCCTCCTTCCTGGTGGCTCCATCCTCAGCATTCTCCTACTGATATACCCCATGTCCCTCCTCTGCACATGTCCAAACCATCTCAATCTGACCTCTCTCACTTTGTCTCCAAAATGTCCTACATGCGCTGTCCCTCTAATAAACTCATTTCTTATCCTGTCCATCCTCGTCACTCTTAATGAAAATCTCAACATCTTCAGCTCTGCTACCTCCAGCTCCACCTCCTGTCTTTTAGTCAAAAATATATATTTATATACAGTGGTACCTCGACATACGAGTGCCCTAACATACAAGTTTTTTGAGGTACGAGCGGTCACTCGGTCGTTTTTTTGCTTTGATACGCAAGCAAAAACTTGAGATACGAGCTCGAGACGCCGCTGCTAGATGGCGAATCGAAGCCAGAAAGCGAAGATTGTGACGAAAATTAAGAAGCAAAGAAGAAAAAGTAAAAATTTTTAAGTTTAGGGATACGTAGTGTGCAGGAGTGATAGTAAAAAAAACGAGTTTTCCCTCCGCCTCCGCTTATCGCCTCTACCACCCAAATTTCACTATCATCGTCAGATCTAAAAACCACAAGTCAAACCATCGTACGTTGGGGACTACATGTAAATATGCATACGCACAATAGATGCAAGACGTCGCTTATAGTCAAGGTAATCACCTTCGAAAACGTCCGTCATTTTGCAAATCTGGGCGAACGAGGCTCCATTGGCCCAAGTGTACACTACATCCATGAGGTGAGGACGGAACTGGTTCAGGTAGGCGTCCTCGTCCACGTCCAGCTTCGCCTCGGCTGAGACTTTAGCGATGCGCTTTGCACATTCCTGTCAACCACAAACAGTCATTTCAGGGTCAGATAAAAGGTTCAGATGTGAGGGCTGTAGCTATCGATTATTTCAGTAATCGAGTATTCTACCGATTATTCCAATGATTAATGAGAAGTACTTTTTATATAATAAAGTGCGATAGTAAATATACAAGAG
>JAAIIK010000074.1:624140-643428 GCA_014706435.1 Silurus glanis | reverse complement strand
AAATGGTTTTAGTTTGAAATGATCCCAAACTTTGGAAACTGCATAATTTTTTTTGTGGTCTGAATCTATAGAAGCCCGTTTCCACAAAAAAAAATGTTGCCTGATTGTGACCTTTTCTCTCAATCGAGGAATGACTGCGAGAAATAAAGTCCCAATTAGGCAACCTTTTTTAGGCAAGTCCCAATTAGGGCAACCCCCTAATGTTCACTTGCTGCCTGATGTATCCCACCCACTAACAGGTGGCATGATGAAGAGATCAGTGTTATTTACTTCACCTTTAAATGTTATAATGTCAAATGTTGTTCCTGATCGGTGCACATCTGGAGTATGACTGGAACCTTAAAATGCTAAGCAGCTGTGTGAAAAGTATTTTCTACATATTAAGCTATAGAAGTTACTATAGAAATAGAGTCAATGAACATCTGATTTGCAACAGAGAACCAATTCAGACATGATTCTTCACTGGAGCAAACACAGACCGGTATCTGAACTCAAAGCTCTGAATTTGTGTTACCTGCATCTGTCGAAGAGGGCCTGCTAACTGCTCTGTAAGTTTTGGCATCTCGTTAGCCTGCAAAGAGAAAGAAAGAGAAAGAGAGAGAGAGAGAAACATTTCTTACATTAAAACTGACCCGAAGCACAAAACACAGTGCAAATAAACTAAAAAAAAAAAAAACCAAAAGTACACAACAATAAAAGGAAAATTAACATCTGAGTCAGAAACGTAATAAACATCTCTGCGCACTCCGTCCCAGGTATCAAATGCACACGCTGCATGGGTTCCGCCGCCTCGGTGGCGCTCGCCGACTCGTATTTGAATATTTGTGTAACGGGATTTGAGAAGTTGCGTAGAGGCCGCATTCTCCACACACTCCAACTCACTCAAACCATGGTATCATGCCGAGGGGCAGCCAGAACTGGCCAGAGACTTCACATTAAAGCTGCAGTGAGATTCAGTGAGGTCAGAAAGCCGTTTCGATTAAATATTTGCTCGGAGGAGAAACTCCACACTCTGGAGAAGGGAGGCGGAAAAATATTTATGCAGCTCACCGACATCCGATCAGGAAAAGGAAGAATCTCGGCTTACTGACTCGGTCACGTAAACCCTGTCTGCTCTTTCTCAAGCGGTCAGATGTTCCAGATCAGGGCATGTGCTGTGGAGTAGAGGGGTTTAAACAAGACTCCGGGTGTACAGAGGCCAACCAAACAGCCCAGGGAAGTCCATGTACATCCGTGTCGGGAGCTGCGCAACTCTTTTACCCCCCATTCAGCTGTATATTGCTGAGGGTCAATTGCTGTTTAAATGACGCATCCGGACTCAGTGGGATTTATTATCTAAGGGAGCTGGATGTGTTGGAGATGCTTCAGAAGGGCTGATGAAATTGGTTGGCATTCCTCCTGTAGTGGGCAGGATTTGTTGGAATTCCATGGAGAGGGAATAGTGGTCAGAATTCTTTTTAGAAGAGAGAATAGTGGTCAGAATTCTTTTTAGAAGAGAGAGCAGTGGTCAGAATTCCTTTAGAGGAGAGAGCAGTGGTCAGAATTCCTTTAGAGGAGAGAATAGTGGTCAGAATTCCTTTTAGGAGAAAGCAGTGGTCAGAATTCCTTTTAGGAGAAAGCAGTGGTCAGAAATCCTTTTAGGAGAAAGCAGTGGTCAGAAATCCTTTTATGAGAAAGCAGTGGTCAGAATTCCTTTTAGGAGAAAGCAGTGGTCAGAATTCCTTTTAGGAGAGAGTAGTGGTCAGAATTCCTTTAGAGGAGAGAGTAGTGGTCAGAATTCCTTTTAGGAGAGAATAGTGGTCAGAATTCCTTTTAGGAGAGAGCAGTGGTCAGAATTCCTTTTAGGAGAGGAGTAGTGGTCAGAATTTCATTGGGAATTCCTTGGTGAGAGCGTAGTGGTCAGAACTTCATTGGGAATGAGTCCAGCTGAGCAGAATTTCTTTTAAGAGTGAAAGTGGGATTATGTAGACTTTCCTCACAAAAGCATGGACTTTCAGAATTATTTTCGAAGCAGCCAAGCTTCCATGGAAACCTAAAAGAAGTGGGAAGAGGTATAAAAAAAAGGGAAGCTTTAGCCTACTCCCTTACGACCGCCAAAAGGCTTGAGGAAACTGCCTCTACTGCCTCTCACAGGGAAGCTGATTACATTGTCTTTTACACTACCTATTTCCAGACATCTAGTAACGTGTAACTTTAAGGTTTTAACAGTCAGAAGAAGATTCACAAACACTGGTGTGTGACAAGGGGTGTGACCTTTTGACCTCCGACAAATGCCTAAGCGATTTCAGCCGCAATCCTGTTTAAAAGATGAGACGTGCGCTGTGTTTTCTGTAGCATGTGTGTGAGAGAGAAACAACAGGTGGAAATACTTCAAAATGACAGCTTAAAGAGGAGAGAAACCAGCTGCCAACACACACACACACACACACACTTTCCCATAATACCAACTGAACAAACCACAACACACATCTCCCACACAGCTCCAACGACTTAATATCTTTATACTGGACAAAATCTGCATGCATTTGAATCTTAAAGTGGTGCTTTCGTGTCAACCTGCACATCATTTCAATTCCATAGCAGTCTACACAACACTGAGGTCCAGATGACCTTATTCACACTCCTCATCTAGAAATATGCGAGCAATCGTTCACCTTAACGGCGATCAGAGCCGAGTGGGTGAAACCCGAGCCGGTGGGTCGTCTCTCTGCAGCGTTATGAACTGTATAAAAAGAGCACAATGTCACCGGAGTAACATTTACTGAACGATCGCTGGCAGAAAAAACGATTACTAACGCCAAGGTATTTACGTATTCTGATCTCATCCAGAGAGAGCGCTCGCATTGCAACATCAGAAACCGGGCTACAATCGAAACCAGAGCAAATAATAATGCAATAATCTTGAGAAGTTCGACCAAAGGATCACCATTCGGTCACATATGAGACGAGTAAAAGGCATTCGGTTCACTTTTTCCTTCAGAAGATGAAAAGGGTAAAGAGGCCTTTTCTTTGTCACATGTACATCACCAGCCATGTTAGGAAGCCATGATATTGCACCTCGGGAGCACAAAAGGGGTTAAGGGCCTTGCTAAAGGGCCCCAAAATCATCTTGGCGATACAAGTGCTTGAGCCGATCGACCTTCCGATCGGCAACCCAGAGCCTTAATCACCGAGCTTCCCCATGAACTATGTACATTTGTTCTTGCTACAAAAGTTTTTAAAGTTGAAATTAAGAGAATAAAGTCGTAGTTTTTAAAATCGAAATTATAAGAATAAAGTCGTAGCAATACGAGAATAAAGTTGAAATTATGAGAATAAAGTCGTAGTTTATAAAGTCGAAATTAAGAGAATAAAAACTACGACTTGATTTATAAACTACAACTTTATTCTCATAATTTCAACTTTATAAACTACGACTTCAAAAAATTTGAGAAAGTTGTAGTTTATAAAGTCGAAATTATGAGAATAAAGTTGTAGTTTATAAAGTCAAAATTGAGAGAATAAAAACTACGACTTGATTCTTTTAATTTCGACTTTATTCTTAAATTTTTCGAAGTCGTAGTTTATAAAGTCGTAGATTTTAAAGTCGAAATGATAAAAAGTCAGAATAAAGTCAAAATTATGAGAACAAAGTTGTAGCAACACGAGAATAAAGTCTTAGCAGCACCAGCTGTTTGACACACTCCCCCCCCCAACATTCCAAACAAAAACCACCCCTGCCCAAGTGCCACAAGCTTCTTCACCAAGCCACAGTTCCATAACAAACTGCACACTTCTGATGCTTATTTACAACACATTTATCACTTCAGTCTTAACGCGAACGCTCCCTCTGATCCACATCACAAGCGCTTCCCAAGTGCCAGCAGCATGACTGTTTTAATCAAGAAAATGAAGCATGCAGGATGGGTCCGGATAGAGTCGGGCCAGCTGGAATTACACCACAGCTCGCTCTGGGCAACACACAAGGCTGTGGGACAGCGAATAAACAACCTATTTGTCTTTTGCTGCTTATATAAGAGTGTTTTTACACCCTTTCGACGTGTCAGAATCGGAGCAAAAGTGATGTTTTTTCCAGACCCTGTACAGATTGATTTGATTTCACACTGCAAGTAATAAAATGAACCAATTACTCAAAAAAAAAACCTCGTTAAAAAATAAAGGGCTGAAAAAAAGCTTTCAAACGATCTATTCATTGGTCAGAAAGACGGTGCCGGAGACAGAAAAACAAACCTTTTTCCAAGCAAAGCCGACACTAAACAAACGATTAGGAAATTGTGTAAACAGCTGGTTTAAAACTGTAGTGTTTATTTTCTCTCTCTCGTTTTTTTTTTCGTTTGTCAGTCGTTTTCTTACTGCAACTGAACTACTATGGCGGGGGTCCCTAAAACTACGGCCCGCCCCCACATTTGAAACGGCCCTCTGAACACTGCTAGAGACATATTTTTATACAATTTAATTTTAAATATATTTTTCACTCATCATATCTGCATTTGATGATAAAGGCTAACTTTTAAACTAAAATGTCCCTTAGTTATTAAGAGGTACCAATAGTGGAATCACCGGAATTATCGCCAAAAATCCATACCGATAGTTTTTCCAGCTTCCGGTCCGCTATTATTACAAAAGAGCGGCATCTAGAGTCAAATCACTGACACCACATGCTGTGTTTTTTTTTTTTTTTTTTTTTACATGAGACTGCGTGCTGCACGGAGAGCGCTTTAATATTATTTATAATTTATTAATTAATATATTCACATTTATTTCGAGATAATATCGAATAATTTCGATATATACACACACGCACAATTTTATTTATTTATTTTTATCCAGAACCCATTTTAAAAACTAGCAGTTGATATATTGGTTATCAGCAAGTATGATCCAGCCTAGCTATAGTTATCGGTAAATTCGGTCGACCTCTAGATATTAAAGATTAAGCCTACATGCTAGAGCTCAATTCAAACTGCACGAAATGCCATGAGCATAAAAACGAATCAGGGTTTAAAGTTAAAATTTTTTTCATGGACTTTTTAAGACCATTAAGAATTAAATTTAAGGCCTATATCATGACATAAAAAAAAAAAAAAAAAAAAAAAAAACAAGTTGTTAGCAATTGGTCTTAACCAATTACTAAATAAAGTATCGCTAAACTTTTACTTCCCCATAGCTTAAAAATAAAATCCGTTTTAGGTCTGAGGTAAAATCCGTGAGAGATTCGTGCCAATAACAGAAAGCTGATTGGCTGTTGCATGTTGGTCTCATTTGAAGTCGTAATACAGTGAATTATATTTGGACTAGCAAAAGAAAGAACTACAACACCATGGAAACCGACAGCTAAAAACATTCTAAAGCATTTTAAAGAGCATTAGAGGCAGCGTTACAGGGACATTATTAAATAAATAATAAAAAGGGGCCGACGTTAAAGAAGGGGCAGTGGGCTCACATTTCGCATGTCTCCAACACCGCTGACACGCTGCTGATATGGAACGAGATGCTGTACGTGAAGTTTCTCGCTCATCCGGTGAGAACTGGCCTTAATTCTGCTTCACACACTTTCCATTGGAAGTGTTACTGGAATTCATCAAACCTGCTCTTCATATAAACAGCACTGAAGTGTTTTACAGTGCAGCTCAGAACATTCAGTAGTTACACCCTTATCTAATAAAGAAACCATATTTTATAGAATATAAAACATGAATTTTGCTAATGGACTGTTTACTCAAGACAGCCAGGTATTTGGCAGACGCCCTTACAAAGAGTGACTTACGATTATCTCGTTTATACATATACACTGAGCAGCATTTGCAGTTTAATGGTGCTGGGATTTAAACTCCTGTCCTTCTGAGCAGCTGAGGGTTAAGGGCCTTGCTCAAGGGCCCAGCAATTGCAGCTTAGTGGTGATGGGATTTGAACTCCTGTCCCTCTGAGCAGTTGACAGATAAGGGCCTTGCTCAAGGGCCCAGCAGTGGTCATGTAGTGGTGCAGGGATTTGAACTCACAACCTTCTGATCAGAAGTCCAACATTGTAACCATTGAAGTGTCCCTTCCTATTCATGTTTCACTGCTTTTACAGTAAACAGGGTGTATGTAAAGTGTGTATAGTTACATTTTCCTGGAAGACGAAGCAGCTCAGTAAAGCCGTGGCCTGTTCCGCAGTCAGATCGTTAAAAAGGCCGTTAAACACCATCTCGGTCAGGAGCAGCTCGTCTGCACTGTAACGCGCGCACACACACACACACACACACACACACACACGATTGAACAGTAATCTGAATAGATCGAATATTTTTATACAAATTCTATTCTTATACACACACACACACACACACACACACACACACACACACATATATATTTATAGCACCGTGAATTTTGTGTACCATCACACCCCCAATACATGCAGTGTCTTATTTAAATAACACTTCCTTCGAATCATCCTGTAATCTAATGACACCATAAATCTTTTTTTTATATATTTAAATAGTTACTGGTTCTTCTTCTATAGTCTGCCACCATTGGCCAATTTACCTGCTGATCTCGCAGGCGACCCGCCCTTTCACCTCGATGACATCAGAAGACGTGGCGAACCCGAGACGCCTCAGGACGCGCTTCCGACACTTCAGCTCGTCCATCTGCAGCACGGTGCGCGCTTTCTTCAGCTCCCGCTTCGCCGCCTTGATGTCACCTGCAATCTTCAACAACATGATAGTTTGGTTAATATCCAGTCTCATATAGTCGGATATAAGAGGCACGAGACGCAAACCATCTGATGGACAAAGAGGAGAAATTTGGAAATACGGTAGTCGGGGTCATGTTCAGACTGAATATCTACAGAACTACACGTAGACACACGACTCATGTGTCAAATGTGATCTGTCTTCACGTGGCTCAGATCTGTGCGAGAGCGGCAGTTTTCTAAATGCTATATTGTGAATTCATCCCAAATAAATAAATAAATAAATAAATAAATAAACACTTGCTGACTCAAAGACATGATCTACTTATAGTTGTTTTTACCCATAAAAGTCTAGAAAAATAGATCTCTAATGTAAGCTTGGTTTTCTCCGATTGTTTCCTCTGGATTCTGATATTTGTCCCCCCCAACACAATGCTAGACCACCACGTGCCACAATGAGTTGTGTACTTTTCTTTTTTTGTTCACAGAATCCCAACAATCGCTTTTGCTAAACATAAGTATATTTGCTTTTTTTTCCCAGCTAAAACCCAGAATCTAGAACACGTGTCTGTGACAACTCACCACTGCTTTCTTCTCGCAGAGTGTGTAGACCGTGCTGAGGCTGGGGTCGCTGTGGAGTGCGTGTGTGTACATCCTGTGCTCGAAGGCCTCCACCTTTTGGATGACTTTCTTCAGCCCTGAATCTTTAATACCCATATCATCAATGGGGTCTAACATGGGCAGACCGTCGGGGAAACGCTTCTGTACCTCCTGGTGTGTGCGTGTGCACACGTGTGAGAGAGAAAGCGGTTACAATTCAGCTACATACAGAATAAAACCTACCGCGTACAGAATTTCTTCTTCAGCTGAACACTAGTGTCAGGTTTCTTACACGTTTTTCTATTCAAAATTCCCTCAACATTTTTAAAGCCATATTTAACATCTGAAATAATAAACTAAATTCCAACTATAAACACGTGTCACGTGTTCTCTGATGCATTTCAGAATCAGAATCTGTGATGTTCTCCGTGCATTTAGTCGCACGGTAGGGGGCGCTGTACTGTCATGGCAACTGCTAACTCACAACGGAACGACCAATCACAGCTGAGCAGATCCGGTCTATCTAGATGTGGATCTTTTGATAAAACAGTTAGGCCGTGTTCACACTAATATGTTCGAAAACACTTTTTTCTACGTTTTGGTCACAGATGTTTTTTCTACGTTTTGGTCTTCCGTCCACACCGAGTCGATTACAGTCGCTTACAGTCGACGAAAAACGTAGCTTTTTGAAAACGCCCTCCAAAGTGAATACATTTAAAAATGCTTTAGAAAACGATGATGCGTTTGTAGTCGTCTGCGCGACGTTTCAAAGAGCCGGTAAGTAAATCAACGCCAGGCTGAAATGTCGCAGGTCGACGTGTCGTACACTTTTGCTCGTGCGCAGTACAGGGACGCGGGCGTCTTATACATTTCCGTGAGGATGAGCAACTTATGGGAAACGACTGAAAACGAAAGTGTGGACATTTTTGGAGAGTTTTTAGACTTCTTTTAGACCGTTTTCAAATATAGATGTAGCCTTTGTTTTATGAAGAAAGATTTTTTTTTTACAAATTCTTTATTTTATCTTTTTTGAAAGGCAAATAGGGCAATAGTATGAAAATTTTTTTAATACTCAGTGTTCTTTTTTTTCAAATTCCAGACTTGTCTATATATTTTATACTTTTTCAAAATGTGTAGGAACCTCGTAGTGTGCAGTTCCAAGCAGAACTTATTTTCTGGAAGCTACAAACCCTTTAGGGACCTGTAGAAATCTTGTGTTTTTTTTGTTTTGTTTTTTTCTACTACTGAAGAATATACAGACCATAATTTTTTTTATATACTCTTACACTTTTTGAATCCTATTAAATAGAACAATATATAGTTTCCTGTGTGTGTGTTACCTGTATGGATTTAAGCATGCTCTGTCGGTTGTCGTAGGGCCGCAGGTCTTTGGGGATGTAGAGCCGCACGGAGCTGATGGAGGTGAGGAGATTCAGCATGACAGGCACCACCTGATTAAATACAAAAGGATCATAGCGATGAATTGCGCCGTAAACTTTACACTCATTTTACTCATTAGAAGAAAGCAAGAGGGAGAAAAAATATTTATTATTACATCAACAAAAATAAGAGATAAAAAAAATATATATAAACATTTAGACCTAGACTGCTTCTGGGAAGTGTGTGTGTGTGTGTGTGTGTGTGTGTGTGTGTGTGTGTGAGAGAGAGAGAGAAAGAGTCCTCACCTGCATCTCTCCTTTCTCGCCCTGTGCTGCTGGTTTCGCAGCCTCTGTTGCAGCATTTTTTACACTTTCCTTACTGCAGTGTAGTAAAACTTCCACTACATACAGGGGATCCAGATCACCAGTACTGGCCTACACACACACACACACACACACACACACACACACACACACACACACACACACAATCAGTGAAACATACTTTAGATTTAGGATTAGCATTTAAAAGCAAACCACGATTCTGGTTATTGTGGCCCAAAGTTCTGCTTTTCCTTATTAAAAAATAAATCAATAAATCAAGTGCCATTTGTCCAAATGATGAAAGAAAAAAAAAAAAAAAAAGAGAAAAGAAAAAAAAAAAAAAAAAAGTATTTGCTTTAGATTTATTGCCGAAACATAAAATCACTTTGCGCTGTGCTTAATTTGATCACAATAATGGCAGACAATAAATATTTCACCTCTGCCCACAAAAATGCTGCCTACTGATGCAGCCTCCTTCCAAAAGTAACACACAGGGTGAGGGTGAAGTCTGCAGTATGAGCTGGACACATCTTTAACTTAATAAACAGCACATATGGATAAATGTTTATGAGCACCTGAACATTACAGCCATATACTGATCACTTTATGACCAATATTATATTGGCTGATTATATTCGAATGGGGTCTTTAACAAGCATAAGTATGATGGTCAGGTGTCCATGGACTTCTGGCCATGGCTGAAGCCTACCTTGACATTTGCCTTCTTTGAGAAGTTAACGACGACGCCCCAGCCGAAATCCAACTCGTCCTTTTTCACCTGTAAATGTAAGACGTGGAAATGGTGAGTAACAAAACGAGGCCAAAGGTTACCCCGACTCCTATAAGGTTGCGTGAAAGGCGAGAAGGTACCTTGACCAGGCGGCCAGGCTGCAGAAAAGGCAGGCAGTATTTGGGTTTATGCACATATTCTTCGATCTCTTTGGCCAGCTTGGCTAACTGTTGCCGGATTTTATAGTAAGTGACCACACTGTCCTCGTTGGGAATTTCGATGCTGTTGTACATCTCCTCCAGCTTCTGCATCTCTGAGAACACCAAAGAGAAATAATATGTAATGCTAAAAAAAAAAACCAAAAAAAAAACCTAATACAAACAGTAACAGAAACTATGCTAAATATCGAGGACGTGAGGGGAAAAAGTCTGAGAACCTTTTCCCCTTTTCAAATAATTGGATCTATTTTTCCTGGGAATGAGTCAGACACAGGCTAGTTGGAAGGCCGGGTCTTCACAAGGCATTACACATAGGACTGCAAAATTCCAGGAACTTTTTGAGACTGGAAACTTTCCATGGGATTTAACAGAAATATGTGGAAATTATTGGGAATAAACAGGGAATTCACAAAATTGCAGGTTAGTCTGTAACTTAAACCTACTGCAGAGCAACTGAGGCCACACCCCCTACAGGCACTGTGCATTCATAACAAAACACTTCAATTCTTGAATCCTGCACACAAAATAATAAAATGACCAAACAAAATGGTTCTGCTTGTATGTGATATAAACTGAATCAAATCAATCAATACCATCAGGTATTTAAAAAATTCAGATAGAGAGGGGAGTTGGGGACCATTTCTGATGTGCATATTTATGAGCAAAAAGCATTTAAAACTCAGAATTAAATAAATGTTTGTATGGCTCTTACTCTCCACTACACCAGGGACAGCTCTGTAATGCTGGAACTGGTAGAAAGACTTCTCGAGCATGTACTCAGGGTTGATCTCCTCCACACGTAGCAAGTTCAGGACCATGTTATAGGTGAGATGGAAGGCGCTGTTCAGAGGGTCAGCAGAACCCTGTTAAAGAGTGAGAAAGAAATATATATGTGGGGGGGAGCAAATGCTAAATATAAAATTGCTAGTCATTTTTAATTATTGCATGTAAAAGGATTGCATTTGGCACCGAACCAAAACTGCACGGTACAGACAAGTGTATTGTTACACCCTTATAATATATATAATATCTATATACAATATCTGTATGTATTCGCACAGAATTTCACATACACCATTAAATGCTACTTGATAGTAATACATTTATATTATAGTCATTTATAGTCACAATGAACCCAATTCTGTTTGAACACTGACATATTACACTTTTAAACATTTTTTTTATTTAGGTTGAATGTGTCCAAGTTGTCACGACTATATGAGCACAGCAAAGCAGTTAACCATTTCCCGAATTCAAAACCATTAAACTCTCAATAACACTTTCATAATTACACAATCTCCCCAGCAGCGAGACGATTTGTAGCGAGCATGTGCCAGCCGGATATTCAGCCAAGTTGCTTGCGTCAGCTGCTTTGCTCGATTTATAACATCTTTTGCATGTTGCTTCCAGTGGTTCTGTTCTCTGTCTGTTTCTAGAAGCAAGGTCAACAAAAATATGCACAAAAATACCAACCGTGAACTTTTCCACAAGTCGATGGGAGGGAAAAAACATTTTCTCTAGCTGTGACTTGCCACTTGAGTCATGGCATGTGTGGTTTTTTTTTTTGTTTTGTTTTTTTTACTGGTCTTTCGAATGCCATGCCAGCACCAATGGGTATTTCTCAAGGCAGGATCATGGTAGGTATGCAGGATGTTACAGCAATAGATGTTTACACGCTTTCAGCTGGGGCAAAAATCCGTAGTTATGAGGTCCTTCATTTTACAATCTATAAATATTCCAGTATCTTCTTCTAGGACACGTTTTTGGAAAACTTCTACATGCGTGCTTACTGAGGAAAAACACCATGTGTGTTCTGTACTCTCTCGATCCGCTCTAGAGCTAGGAGCAGGCACGAGCCTCAAATGTTAAAAATACAAGGGCCGATTAAGTATAACCGGGACTTTTAATGTTCCAGGTATAAAAACGGATGCAAGCGTGGCAGTACTACACGCAGTAGTAAGTAGCTAGTGTGTCCTATTACTGAAAGGCGGCGCACGTGTCGCGGGCCAGACCCTGCTAATCAAGACGCACGTGGATGGAACAGCGTGTGGTGATGAAGTTTCTCGTAAACAAAGGCATAAAACTCGAGTAGACCAATCTGACACTTTTGCAATCTGACTTCAGCACCAGCATCTCCTTTCCCACCAGCTGGATCAAATAACCCCTTGAAAATCCCCCCCCCCCCCCGAAGAAGAAAAAAAAAATCTCAATTTTAACTAATCGATTTTTTGACCATCGGGTCCGTCTCAATAAAATAGCGCATGAGCTGTTAAAGTAAAAACAGTTCTCAGAGGTGGCCTTGGATTTTTGGACCTGAAAATCCATAATGGATTGGTTTTGAAAGTGGCGAGACTCCAATCAAAACATTTCGCTAATACGCACATCGTAACTGCACATGAAATGATTAAACGCGTCGCCGGTAAAAGCCAGCGTCAGGACAGACGGACAGGAAAGAAACATTCAGCCGATAGCAGCCATCGATCAAACTGAACGTAAAGCTCCAAAAAAATAAAATAATAAATAATCATAAAAAAGGGGAGACAGTTGACGTGTGGCTGCTGATTCATTTGAGCTGCGCACACACTCGCATAAAAAAATCAGCATGAGGAAAAAATTAAAATATACCCATCTCCTGCTCTGGTTTCATCATGAAACGACTGAAGCAAGAAGGAACTGGGATGCGTCCCTATGATAGCTAAGAGACCGAATCTTGACCCAGATACAGTGTACAGATGACGCACTAGCAAGTCAAATCAGCCTCTATAAAAGGAGGGGAAGAGATGGAGCATGGACCATCAGTCCCTTTACCTCATTGGAGAAAATCTCAAATACTTTCACAAATTTATGGTAGAGTTCATTAGGAAATCTGTCCCGTCTGGAGCATTCGTTCATCCCAGCTCCAAGGCTTCAGGTTACTGATCAGAAGGTCGAGGTTTGAACCCCAGCGTCGTCATGATGCCACCGTTTGGCCCTTGAGCAAGACCTTTAAACGCTCTCTGCTCCGTTTAAGCACCCTCAGGTTATTTGTACCTTTAACAGCTGCTTCCCCACAGCTGGACTCATCTTCTCATCGACCATAAAGATGACGATCCCCCTCTCGTCCATCCCTCTCCTCCCGGCTCGGCCAGACATCTGGATGTACTCTCCGGAGCTGATCTGATAAAGACACACAAGAGGACATGGTTTTTGAAAGAAGAAAATGCGTGATTACACGGTACGGTAAGCTGCTTGTTCTGGAGCAAGCCGATGATGGACAGAATGCGAACCCAGCACACGAAACCAAAGTCAGTTCCGCCAAACAATCCGTTCATAGCACCACGGCTTCTTTCGCATTTGTGAAGGGAATGTGAACCACCTGTCTGGCAGAGCAAATCTCGACTGAACCGCAAGTCTTCCCACTAACTACAGGTTCATCGACATTTCATCACGAAGCAATTGTCCAATCAGCGGTGCAATGCAGAAAATCACAACTACAGACCGAGTCTTTAATAAAACCATGTGAGCTCGACTCGTAACTGGGCGAAGTTCGCAGAAGAACGGCCAGACTGCTTCAAATAACCTTAAATAACCTTTCTATACCCACAGCAACATTGCCATGCTTGAGGTAGAGGAGCTCCAGCAGAAGAGCAAACCAGGTTCCACTCTCACTCTTAAGGGAAGCAGTAGCTCAGTAGTTCAGGCTACGTCTACACTAATCTGCAAACGTTTAAAAACGGTGTTTCAGTCTAAAACAATCTCCGCGTCCAAACCTTCATTTTCAAACGTTTCCCAAAAGTTGCTCATCCACACTGAAACATCTGAAAACGCTCACGTCCCCCGTACTGCGCACGAGCAAAACGCGAGGAGCTTCAACCTGCGTCATTTACACCCTTCGTTTATTTACTTTGAAACGCCGTGGCGACGACTAAATCGTAACCGTTGACTGACAACTCGGTGTATACGGAAAACCAAAAAGGGAAGAAAAATATGCGTTTGCAAACAAAATCATCAGTGTGGACACAGCCTAAGGCTCTGGGTTACTGACCGGAAGGTCGGGGTATCAAGACCAAGTATCGCCAAGCTGCCATTCTTGGGGCCCCTAAGCAAGGCCCTTATGTCTCAGTGCGCCAAGGGTGCCGGATCATGCGTGACCCTGTGCTCTGACCACAGCTAAAAAAAAGTGTAATGCATTAATTTCATTTTTTTCTTTTTAGACATATTTAAACCAGCGTTTTATTGAAAATTGTTTTGAAAATGGAAACGGTTGATGTTCACAAAATGTTAACTTGTGACGTAAAAAAAACGAGGTACGTACTGAACAGTGAATTTTGTGTACCGTTACACACCTAGTTTCCAGCTATTCGTATCAAAGGATACCAGAAGCTCAGCATTGATTAAAAAAAGGCATTAGTTTCTGCGTTTCATATTCGCCATTTCTGGATCATATTCACGCATACCTTCTTCTTTGCATGATGAGAGGTTTAACCTGCATTTGTGGAGAACATGGCAAACCGTGTTCAGAGAAAAAGATTTCTAGAAGTGTTCATGAGCCCATGCAGTGATTTTATTAACAGAATCATGACCGTTTTTAAATGCAGTGTCGCCTGAGGGCCCGAAAATCACGGCCAACCAGTATTAACCCTTGAGCACAGAGAACTTTCCAGATTCCTTGAAAGTTTAGGCCACAAAAGCAAATTCTTGGTAGGCTGGTGTTGTAAATGTTGCGTTATAACTACATTGTACTTAAAAGGTCAGTTTAATGGGTTTGTGGTTGAACTCTGCTTCACTGACCAAACAAGTGACAGTAAACCGCACCACCATCAGAACAAAAAACGTCTCGCGTTCAACGTTACCAAATACCACTGACGTGTACGTATTTCTCACTGCAGCGACTTCACTCCCCATCCAGCATGTCGAGTCGTGTTCCAGGACTCCCGCACAGACGAGCAAAAAAGTGAAACGAGGTCAGAAGCAAATGCAAATCGGGTCCAAAGTGTTCTCCGAACCGACTCTCGCTCGTCCAGTTGGAAGAGATTTCATGCGCTTAGTCAGAACCATGTGGCTTTCATTAAACTCTTTCCTCACAGATATCGACACAGGAAACGAACGCTGCTCTATTGGCTCAAGCGTTTCATGATGACTCCTCTCGGAGATGCGAACGTTCGGTAGCTCGTTTAAAAGAAAATTCGAGATGGCACCTTTCTACGGTAGCAGCCTGTTAAACAAGTGATGGGTTCTTGCACATTTTGGTAGCTTTCGGCTCGCTTTAGCGTTTAAAACCTCAACCATCAACGTTACTTCTATAGTAACTACATGGTATACGAGGTGTAACAGTACACAAAAAATCAGGGTTCGGTATGTACCGCTTTTTATTTATTTATTTTTTTTGGGCTCGGTTCAATTTCGGTGCAATTGGGGGAAGAAATGCAAACCAAAACTGTTTTGCAAACAAAACTTTTTTTTGTTTGTTTTTTTTGCGCAGTTTATTGTTGTTATTATTATTAGCATTTGTGAACAACGGTTTACATTTTTTTTTTTTTTTTTATAAATTTGCTATGAAATGCCTGCATGGTTAAATATCTAAAAATAGTCATAATCATATTTTAAATTTGGTATAAAAATAAAATATAAAAAAAAATTATAAATCAAATGAATGCAATACACCCTTTTTATTATATCAATTAAATTGATTAAATAAAATGAAAAGATTCTTGAATATGGTCATAATCCATATCGCTAAAACGTGGTAAAAAAAAAAAAAACGGCAGCGATTTCTAACACGCGTGACACTGCGCTAACAATTTATTTATTTATGTTTTAATACCCCTGGCATTGCTGTTTATGTTTTCAAGTTTAATAATAAAAAAAAAAGAAAAACAGTGACACTGCGCTCGAAGTGCAAAGCGGAGACGAAACAAACTTGTGGCCTGCCATTTAATACATTTGTGAGGGAACTCAGATTTTAAATTGATATAAAATCTAAATTTGTCTCTAGCATATACCACGCTGCTCTGCATCTCATTTAAAGCCTTTAAATACTGTCAGTTTAAAAAACCCTGAGCAGCCCGGGGATCCAGAGGAGACATGGCAGCAAGTTCGCCTTTCTTACACTTAAATTCACTTCACACAGAGATTCCAGATGTTCTTCACAAAGAGTTTTGGATGGCAGCGTCCTATGAGGCTTGTGCCAAAACTGAGAGGCCAAACGCTTTTCTTTTTTTCTCCCGTAAATTCCAACAGCTCGAGTCATTCAGACAAATGACACGTGGCCGTTCGGAGAGTTACTGACTAAGAAAAATAGTTGCTTTATGAAATCAGATTTGTTAAAACGACACAAAGGTCCCTTTATTTTTTTTTATTCTGTGTGCATCATCTACAACTAATTCCAAAAGAATTGGGTGGCTGTGCAACATAAAAACACTATGCAAAGATTTGCAAATCCATATTAAATGTATAAAGTGAGAGTATATACTCTACAATTTTAAAGAAAAAAATTATTTTGAATTTGATGGCTGCAACAGGTTTTAAAAAAGTTGGAACGGGGCCTTGTTTACCACGACGTGATGTCCCACAGTCTGTCCGTATACATCTGGGAACTGAGGAGAACACTTGCTTATGTTTTGGGAGAGAAATGTTGTCCCATATGTGCCTGATACAGGATTCTAGCTACTCAACAGTTCAGGGTTTCCTTTGTTGTATTTTTCATTTCATGATGTGTTTTCAAATGCAAAAATGGTCGAGACTGCAGGCAGGCAGGTCAGTTCAGCACCCAGACTCTTCTACTAAGGAGTCATGCTATTGTAATAGATGCAGTAAGCATTGTCTTGCTCAAATGTGCAAGGCCTTCCCTGAAAAATAAGTTTTCTGGATGGATACGTTTCTGCGTCTCATATTCGCCATTTCTGGATCACATTCACGCATACTGCGTTCACAGAAAATGATTTCTGGAGGTGTTAAGAGTCCATGCTTTGTTTTTTTCCCCCCAGAATCATAACTGTATTAAATGCAGTGTCTCCTAAGGGACAGAAAATCACGGCCATTCAATGTTAACCCTTGTCCCTTGAACACGGAGATCTTTCCAGAATATGAAATTGTTCCACAGTTTGTAGACACAGTGTTTTACAGATTGGTGAAACTCTGTCCATCTTTAATTCGGAGAGACTCTGCCTTTCGAAGACACTATTCATGCCCAATCATTTTACTGACCTGTTGTCAATTAACCCTATAAGCTGCAAAATGTTTCTCCAACTGTTTAATTTGAATATCACTTACTTTTTCCAGACTTTTGTTGCCCCGTCCAAACTTTTATGAGACATGTTACAGCCATCAAATTCAAAATTACCTTATTCTATTTATTTGTTCTGTTTTTATTAACATTTTGCACAACAACCCAATTTTTTTGGGGGGAAAAGCATAATCTACCAGAAAAGCATAATCTCTATTATCTCTATCATGATCACCTCGGTTTACTATTTTATCAGCCCAAATATTTTTTTTATTTAATTAAACAAACGATGGATGAATAATACAATAGAGTTGTTATTTCTTTCTTTCTTTCGGCTTCTCCAATCAGGGGTCGCCACAGCGGACCATCCGCATGTTTGATTTGGCACATGTTTTTACGCTGGATGCCCTTCCTAACGCAACCCTCCCCATTTATCCGGGCTTGGGACCGGCACTAAGTCTTGTGCAACCCTAATGACTGGGGTTGGTTCCCTGACCGGGTATCGAACCCGGGCCGCAGCGGTGAGAGCGCCGCATCCTAACCACTAGACCACCAGGGAACTAATAGAATTGTTGATATTGACGGTTTAAATGATTTGCATTTCTATCTCTTTGTGGAGACCCAAATGTCCTTACAGTATTATCGTCTGACAGGTTTGAGACATGTGGCTAGTCTGTATAAGGCAATTTCTTTTAAACTGCAGTGTGTGTGTGTGTGTATATATACCCAGCGGAAGTCTTTGCCGTCAAACTTGCGTGCGCTGGTGAAGAGTACGGTGCGAGCAGGCATGTTGATCCCCATAGCAAATGTCTCCGTTGCAAACAAAGCCTGCAAAAAATAAATAAATAAATAAATCGCACTTAAATATCAACAATAAAAGATTGTTCATATTTATGAATAAGCAAATTAATGTGTCTGACCTTCAGAAGTCCCTCAGAAAAGAGAATCTCAATGGTTTCCTTCAGAATGGGCAGCAGTCCTCCATGATGGATCCCGATTCCTCTCTTCAACAGAGGCAGAACATGCTCCACCTAAACACACACAAATATCACCATATCTGAGATACAATACATGGGCAAAGGTTTGTGGACACCTGTCCACAAGATGTATATCTGATGTATGAAAAGAACATCCCAATTTGCTGTTATAGTAACCTCCACTCTTCTGGGAAGATGTTCCAACACATTTCAGAGTGTGCTTGTGGAGATTTGTGCTCATCTAATCATCTTCCCAGAAGAGTGGAGGTTGTTATAAGAGCAAATTGGGACTTAATATTGAATGCGATGCTCCAAAAGCGCACTTGTGTGTGGGTGTTCACAAACTTGGCAATGTAAAAAAAGATGGGATTTGCTGGATGAGTGAGGTTTCAGAGAAGTTTCTAGAAATAATGATCATGTTAAATGTACATAAACATACATTTATTTTTTTGCTCTAAAATGGGTGCTTCAGCACATAGAACTAGTCCTAAGATATAAGCTAGAAGACCAGAGCCTGGGAAACCAGTGAAACCAAGGCAACTGGGCCATAATCTAAATTAAAGATTGGACCACCAGGTATAAACCATGGGAAAATATCCTGCGAGTGTGACGAATGGCAAAGTACTGAGAGAAGAGGGGAGTTTGTGTCAATCTCAAATTAAATCACAAGTCTTTACCGTTTAACGCTCCTTTGGTAATGTTTGGTTGCTTGGTTTATGAATATCCTGCATTATTGCATCAGACGTGCACACGCACACACAATTCCTTTTCTCTCTCTATGACTTTTCGGAAATTCTCCTCAAACTCACTCAAAGCAGCTGTGTTACAACACAAACCTATTCCCAGCTGAAAGACGGATGAACTTTATATATAAAAAAACAAAAAAGGAACGTAACTGATGTTAAAAGCACATTTGAACAAGCTGTTGTGACTCAATCATTGAAGTTGTGTGTTGCAACAACCTGATTGGAGACAGAAGTGTGAGAAGGTCAGGAAAAGGAGAGAAGCGAGAACCCTGAGAGGAAGGAGACTTTTAAAGCTATTTCAGTGCAAGTTTTTTGTTTTATTATGAAGAAAAATCGAGGGTGGATTTTCATTATTGTTGTATGAAAAGAAAAAAATGCTATCACACATTTTAGATAGATATATATATATATATATATATATATATATATATATA
>JAAIIK010000074.1:570923-582486 GCA_014706435.1 Silurus glanis | reverse complement strand
ACAGGGACTGAAAGGCAGCAAGGCTACACTTTCTCAACAGGGACTGACAGGCAGCAAGGCTACAGTTTTTTTTTTTTTTTTTTACAGGAATTGACAAGAAACAATGCTGCATCTCCTTTGTAGGTACTGATGTGCACCAAGGCCACACCTTTATAGGAATTGACAAACATCACAGCCTTGCCTTCTTTACAGGATCAGAGAGGCAATGCCTGTATGGCATCACGGCTATGTCTCCTTTACAAAAGACTTACTTGCAACAAGACCACACCTCATTTGTAGTCTTACTAGTACCAAAGTTAAACTTGCACCAAGAGCACACCTCCATCTCTAGAACTAACAGGCACTAAAACAATGCCATCTTAATGAAGACTGGGATTAAAGACCCCCTTAATTAAAGGGCATTGAATAGAATCAGGGCCATACTTTGTTAATAGGGATTGACAAGCAATGATGCCAGCATCACTGTATATGTTTATTTCTCATCATTTTAAAGTAATAGTGTGGAAAAAAATGAAAGAACTATGCATGGAAGTAATTTTGTATGTTTAAAAGTATAGAAAAAATAATATAAAGAAATAAACTTTTAGATCTATTTATTCCAATCACTAAATGGATTTCTGCCCACAACACACTGTATTGAATTGTAAATATTAAGAAGGGTGAGAGGTTGATGCACATAATTAACCAGCTTTTTTAGCATTTAGAAAGTGTGTGTGGCATCTGCATCACATTCTTGCATTGTCACAAAACCTAAAGGCCTACATACTGTAAGTTTAATTGTCAGCGTGTACTACAAAGCGCACAGGATGTTGAGACATTTCCTGTGTTTGGAAGTTTTTTGTTGCCTTTGCAAACCACTGCCCCATTCTGTAAACAAGCGCTTAAAGACTCGTGCAAGTGTAACAATTGACTCAATGACTGACAGAGGAGATTAGACGAAGGTCTTTATCACCCAAAAAAGTAGCAAGGGGTCCTACTTTTGCTCTGACGTATCAGGGCAACTTGCTGTTAGTTAGGTTCCTAATGATAACCTGCAAATTACCGGGGGTTGACTGTATATTAAAAAACAGTAAAGCCACAGATTTTGTTTCCTTTTCTGAGAACAAACACCTTGATGTGGGTTGGGGGGCATTTTTATATAATTGTTCATGCATTGATTCATCTGTCTAATAAGAAACCTATAGTGTTAACCAAAGACGGAAAAAAAAAGATAAGTGAAAAATCTTCCATTCACCACCTTTAAGAGAGTTTTCGAGAGCTTTTCCGTTGTGTATATTTTAACCTTTAGCACAAAATAGTAAACTTCAAAAAATTTCCAATAAATGCTAAAGAAAATAGATGGGCAAAAATATGGAAAAAGTGTAGGTGTTTACACAGCAATGATTCAGTCATCTCCAGAGCACCATTTTTCCTATTTTGGTGGCGTGTCAAGAAGCTATAATTTTTGCCAGCCCGTTCGATAACCAAAAATATGCGCGAGGAAATGGGACATTTGGGACCTAGGAGTTGGCAAACCAGGGAGGTCGGCAATTGTTTGTAACCAGCGTGAGCTCGTTTAGAACCCTTCACCATCAGTTATAATGGAGCGGTGGAGTGGTGCACAATGAGCGTTCGCTGTAATATAAGAATGGTGCTCGTGGGAGTGCTGCGCACAGGGGATTTCGGTGTCATGACATCATTAGGACGTCATGATTATGCCTTGTCTGCGTGGGTACAAAATCTTTGGAAAAACCCCCCCGGGTCAACACAGCGATTATGCGATGCAAGACATGATGACAGCTCGAACAGCCTTGATGTTCTCTGGTGTGTGGCCTGTTCAACACCACCTAGGGACGTCTTTTATAAGTCTGAACCCTGGTCCATCGAAATTAGCATACGGGACACAATCATGTCCTAACTGGGACGCCAAAATTCCTTTGCGTAGAACTCACACTATCAGCGTTCGTATAAAAGGTTTTACAGTGAACTCTCGTTGCGCACCACTCCACTGCTCCATTATAACTAATGGTAAGGGGTTCAAAACGAGCTCGCACCAGTCCCAAACAATTGCCGATGCCTCAGAATCATCCAGTAATTCACTACAATAAAAGCAAATGCTTAGTATTACATACATATGGTATTACATATATATATATATCACTTTGCTATCTTGCTGTTTCAAAATAAAGGAGAGCATGTGACTGATGAATTCCTGTTGATAGAAATACTAAAACCCGGCAGCTCTGAGCTGCTTGTATAAAGAGCAGGGGCACATGCCAGAAATTTCCTAATGGTTGTATGAGGTGATTGTTGAATGCATTTGATATTTTTGGGCCAATAAATGAACTCATACAAAATTGTGACAAAACAGCTACAGCAATTCACTGCACATTACTGAAAATATGATGCACAGTTATAATGAGTGTTAACGTATAGTGTTACCTCATCGCTGGTCACACACTGCTGCGAGAGGTGGTTCAGGTGAGTCCACACGATGTTCCGTAACACACAGATCCTTTCCACTTCTTGTTTCTCGAATATCTGAACACAAATACAGAAAAATTGAATCGGAAAACACTATAACATTTTTAAATATAATTATTCAGAGGATGTTAATGGTCCAGGACAGAAGCTCTGAACGTAGTTCCATCTGTACTTCAAGGAATATCTTTATATTTATGTGCTCATTTGAATACATCATTCTATATGCGTTTCTATCCCAGTATTCTGTTAACTTGACGACCAAAAGAGTCATTTTAGCCCTTCTCCCACCAAATATAATTTACCTGGAGCCGCAAAACATATTCAACCTTTAAATAAATATAAAACAATTTGTTGTTTTATGCAGACGTAAGGTAGTTGCCTGGTTGCACCACTAGTTGGCACTAGTGTGATTTCTATTCTATTTGGATGTTAGCAATTTATGCCTTTTTGTCCCTGGTAAAACGTGGGAGTGTTGCCTGGCAGTGAGAGAGTGGCGGAACGAACGGTTCTTTCATATATTCTTCGTCTGTGAACGTCTTTCCGGGTTTTATTATCTCCCGAGCTGCCGCAAAACTAGCAACTGTTGAGTCTGCACTAACAAGCTAATTTTTTTTTTTTTTACGTAGAGAAAGATAATCAACAGAAGCTGGTAAGATGACTGTTTATAGCTGCTGTGGTATAAGTGCTAACAGGAACTTTCTTTCCTGGTGTGAATTGAATGTATAATGCCGACTTCGTGATCAAGTATGCAGTGATCTATATATTTTTGGATATAATGATTTTTTTTAATAGTTAAAATATCACTAGATTTGCTTATCGATTGTCAGTTATTTTTACAGATTGGTACAAAATGTCCCTGCTTTTTTGTGTTTATTTTGTTTGCATACATGAATTCAAACACATTTTTAAACACTGATTTGTAACTGTGCCAATCACTGACAGGTTGTTTGGAAACCTCTATATCATGATGCATATTGTGTACTGCAGAAAGAAATCGTATTTTGTCTCATCACCATCTACTATGAATGGGTAAAAATAACAATACAATCAGTCTTTCTTTAATATTTAAAATGTGTCTGTATAAGTGTGTTTCTCACCTCACATGCTTTAACATGCTCATTCAGCCACTCATCTTGCATCTTTCCCAACACAAGTATGTTCTGGTTGTAAACTCTGTCTGCATGAAACACACCCAAGATTAAACTCTATTATATATTTATATATAACAGTGGAAAAAGTATATTGTTTGGGGGTGAAGGTGGGACATTTATTTCTTGATTTTCTACCAAACTTTGGATAAATTTTTACAGCAAATTAGTACTGTTCTCCTGACTGATAACCTTTTTTCTATCCCCTTTAAAACAATCCTGATGAGCATAGTCTATTCCATAATGGTTCTGCCCTGACCCTGGGGCATGAGAGTTCACTAAATAGTTTCATGAGGCTGAAAATAATGTGAATCAGTTGTCTTTAAATTTACCGGATCTGGGAATAAATGTGAAGGATCATCCAGCAAAAGTGCTCACCAGCACCACCACCACCACCACCACTAATACCACCAATACCACCACAACCTCCACCACCATCATACCAACTAAGAGGACATTTCTCAAGAGTTCATTAATCTAGTACAGTTCCGGACACTGGAAAAATCAAAGGCTACTAAAGCTGTTCTTGTGGCTTGTGGTGTCCATATGACTTTTTTTTCCCTTCAGTTAGTCACCAGTATGCATGCAGATACTCAAAGGTTTTTGACGCCATACGATTATGCAAAAAATATATAATTTTTTTAAAGATATTTAGATATTCATATGTCACGTTCTTCACAGGAGCCTATCCCCCATTCCCCAAATTCTCTCAATGATACATACTGGTTATTAAGTGTATCTAAATGTTTGACTAGTACATAACTGACTACTACTAATATACATATCAATTACATTATATAATTTCATATATTATCACTTACACATTATCCAGTCAGCCAACCAAGTGACAGAAGCACAATGCATGCGATCGTGCAGATACAGCACAGGTCAAGAGATTCATCAAACATCAAAATGGGGGAATACTGTATGTATATCAATGACCTGGTCATGGCATGGTTGCTGCTACCAGATGGGCTGGTTTAAGTCTTTTCACACTGCTGTCACTTGTTTGTGCTTGTAATTATTTTAATCTCTAGAATTTATACATTCTGTGAGGAATAGTTTTGTATGTGGAAATGCCTTGCTGATGAAACTGGTCAGATTGGTTTGATCTGCCAGGAAGAAAACAGCAATGAAAATAACAATCACTCTTTAGAAATGAGGTGAGCAGAAAGGCATCTCAGAAAGCACAGAACAGCCAACCTTTAGGTGGACAGGCTACAATTTCAGAAGTACACATTGGGTTTTACTCTTGTCAGCCAAAAACGGGAATCTGATGCTATCATGGGCACAGACTGAACACAAAACTGGATAGCTAAAGATTATAAACAAAACATTGCCTGGTCTAAAATGCTCTTCAGCCTAAAGTCATTCAATAAGCCCGTTGGTCTTACTACAAAAAGTGGCAGTGAACATATTTATATATAAATCGCTATAATGAAACAGGCTCTCATGAGGACTTTATGAGACAAAGGTAGACAAAGAGCTACCTGTACTGCAGAGGATACGTTCATTAAAATTATTAGCCTCAGAAACCACCGATTGATATAAATGCTTCTTGAAGTTCAAGTAGCAGACATATTTCCACATCTACTGTGCAGAGGAGACTGCGTGAGTCAGGCCTTCATGGTTGAAATGTTTCAAAGAAACCATTATTCTGGAGAACAACAAGCAGAAGAGACTTGCTTGGGCCAAGAAATACAAGGAAAGGACATTAGATCAGTGGAAAAGTATCTACTGGTTTGATGATTCAAATTTGAGATTCTGGGTTCTAACCACCATGTCTTTGTTAGATGTACACAGTGTGAACAGATGTTTCTGGAATGTGAAGCAAGAAGGAGGAGGTGTGATGGTGTGGTGTTGCATTACTGGTGACACTGTTGGTGATTTAGTCAAATTTGAGGACAACCAGCATGGCTACCACAGAATTTTGCAGCGAAATGCCAATCTATCTAGTTTGCACTTAGTGATACCATACTTTATTTTTTATAACACAACAATGACTCCAAACACACCTTCAGGTTATTAAAGAGCTACTGGTTCAGAAGGGAGCCTGATGGAGTGCTGCATTAGATGACCTCCATAATCTTAATCCTTTTGAGGTGGTTTAGGATGAGGTGCAACAAAGAGTGAAGGAAAAGCAGCCAACAAGAACTCAACACCTATGAGAATTTCTCAAAATTGTTGGAAAACCGTTCCATGTGACGACCTTATGAGAATGCCATGAGTGTGCAAAGCTGTCATGAAAGCAAAAAGTGGCAACTTAACGTTACATAATCATTCAACACCTCGTTCCATACGTGTTCTTTCATAAATTTGAAGGTATTCAGTATTAATGTACAATGTTGAAAAGAATAAACCAGTGAAGGAGTGTGAATGTGTATAAAGTGTTAAATAACCCAGAATATGTTTTATAGCTACATTTGGTTATACATGGCATTCATCAGATTCATGAGGTAGTCACCTGGAATGGTTTTTATTTTAGACGTATATATATATATATATATATATATATATATATATATATATATATGCCAAAAGTATTGGGTCACCTGACCTTTCTTGCTATATGTGATTCTTCTCCAAACTGTTACAACAAATCTGGAGGTACTCAATTGTACAGGATGTCTTTAGATGTGCTGTAATAAAATTTACCATTCACTTGAACTTGGAAACCCAAAACTTGCTCCAGCATGGCGATGCCCCTGTGCACAAAGTGAGCTCCTTGAAGATCTGCTTTACATGCTTTGGAGAGGAAGATCTTGAGTGGCCTGCTATAGAGCTCTGATCTCATCTCTACTGAACACCTTTGGGATGAATGTGAACACTGACAGCACCCCAGGTCTCCTCACCTACATCAGTACCTGCCTTTCGTAATACCCTCGTGGCTGATGAACACAAATATCCATAACACGCTCCAAAATCTAGTGGAACGTCTTCCCAGAAGAGTGGAGGGAATTATAAGAGCAAATTGGGACTAAATGTGGAATGCAATGCTCAAAAATCACATGTACTTATGACCAGGAGACCCAAAACTTTTGACAATAAAGTGTTTGTGTGTGTGTATATATATATATATATATATATATATATATATATATTTCCATACACAAACAGGAAATGTGCATGTGCTTATTTTGCAGTGCTGTAAATGACTTGCAAATGAGCTCACCTGCTTCTTCTGCTGCCAGTTTGGCTTGCTGAGCTTTGGCATAAAGCTGGTGAGAAAAAAGGAAGAAGGAAATAAACAAAGTGAGAAAAAAAGTGTGTGTGTGTGTGTGTGTGTGTGTGTGTGTGTGTGTGTGTGTGTGGGTGGGTGTGGGAGAGAGGGAAAGCAAAAGAATAACATCAAGCCTCAGCATGCACTTCTCTTCACACACACTCATCTTTTCCTGTGAGTCAAAACATTTTAAATACTTCTGCAGTACTGCTCAATTCCTTCAGTCTCTCATTCTCCTTCTCCCATAGAGCTTAAACGCTACCACTCCAGAATTAGAAATGAAAGTCAGTCGATATACGAGGACATGATCGTTTATTTAATAGTCAATTCATAAATAAATGACTGACATGGCAGGGAGAAACAAAAAAAAAAAAATCAACAAAATTTACAGAGCAATTACAGAAAGCCTATAAGTTTTTTTCTTTTTTTTTTCCTCTTTTATGATGTCTAGGTCCCAGCTAAATACACCATATGGACAAAAGAATTGAGAAACTGAGAGATTTGTAAATCCAAAATATTACGATATATTGTCAACCTTTATCTCTAACGCAGCTTTTAAAAAAACTCTTTTTTTAAAAGGTCTGGATTTTTTTTTCTTTCAGAGGAAAATCTTAAAAAATATGGGCAGTGGTGGATGGAGTACACAAACCACAAACTCGAGTAAAAGTAGAGATGCACTCTGTAAAATGTGACTCCAGTAAAAGTAAAATTGTCCCTTAACACAATTACTTGAGTAAAATTACAAAAGTATTTGCCTAAGTATCCAAAGTACTATGATTTATTATAACTATAATGTTCCTATTATCATTTTTGAGATTAACAAGACTCTGCATAATCAACTCAGTTTATGTGAAAAGACTCAAATGTGACTCTCAGAAACACTGATCTATTAATAGAATGATATTAATGACTCAAATGACTGATTGATTACTATTCAAATGATCATGAGCCCAAAACCTTCTTTAACTACTTAAAAAAAAAGAATCGTGTAAACGAGGCTGCGGGTGTTGTTTTGATTCTGGAGTTTCATCATCATTAATTCCTCTCTCAATGTTCTCCTTGCTGTTGAACTGACGCTGAACTGTATGTTGATGATGAGTAGATACACCAAGCGCCGAAGTTTAAAACGGAGCGTTCTGCGCTCGACCCTGATTGGTGGATTGCCGCGTGTTTGACCAGTTGCGTTTTTATCCGCTCGAATAAAAAAGACTGATTTCGCAAAATGTAAGTAAAAAAATGAGATATTAGACTTTAAAAGGGAGTGAAGTTAAAGTTTAAAGTCTCCCCAAATGGAAACACTTCAGTAAAGCACAGATACACCTACAGCTTCTGTCAATTTGACCTTTCCTTGTTTCATATGCATTTCGATCGAACACTCTGAATGTGAATGCAATCATTATTATCCGTTATTATTGTGCACAGAGTCATTTTACACCGCATATACGAAAGCACCAAAACCAAAATGACAGATCTAGAAGCATAGAGAACAGGAAAACTAACTATACACATATACACCAAAACCTCAAATAGCCAACAATGACTTAAGCATGACTTATTATGATAAGCAAGTAATGTCATTTAAAAAAATGAAAGCTAAAAGCGAAGTGCAAAGACACACTGCACCCTTGTGCAATGACAGGAAGTTAAAGCCGAGTTTGGACTTTCTCAGCGTGCGTTTCGAATATTTAATTTTTTTCAGTTTTTCATTCCAACCACGGCAAAAAAAATAAATATATATATTGATATTGTAAAAAAAAAAAAAAAAGAAAAAGATAATTTTCTTCATAACATTATTTTCAATTAAATATTCTATTAAATTAATTTATCTGCAAATATTGACTGTATTGCTGCAAAAGAGTTACACACAATGTGCCTGAAAGTACACCTGCGCACTGAAATCGATTAAAATGAAATAAATAAAAAACGTAATCCAAACGCAGGATTCATGACAATAAGCATACCCATTAATTTCTTTCTCTGTTTTTTTTTTTTTTTTTTTAGCTACATATGCTCCTGTGAGACCACTGATACCACCATCCTGATGCCCTACGTCTGTATAGAAATCTCATCTATTGGATACCACTCCCTGCTAAAGATGGTTCCACATGAACAGCCTAAAAATCCATTGTAACCCAGAGCCTTAACCACTGAACCACCACTTCCCATTTGGAGATTGGCACTCAAGTGTCTATCAGTTGATCAGCAGTTGATAACCTCAAAAATGATGGAACTATAATGAATGGATATTCAGTGTCTCCCAGAAGAGCATTGATTCCCTTTAAAATCTGGTTCCTCTCAAGGTTTCTTCCTCAGACCATCTCAGGGAGTTTTTCCCCTCGACACCATCACCTCTGGGTACAGTAACCCTAGATACATTTATATTCGCAATCTATTTATCTCTAAAAATCTGCTTTCATTATCAAAAGCGCTACACAATAAAACGTCAAATCAAATTTAAAATAAAGTCAATTTGAACAATTTAGGAATTTTTAATTTGAATGTAAAATAAAGTCAATTTGATTTTCAGGTGAACATCAGCCATTGAATAAACAGGATCTATAAGCATGCAAAAGCATCCAAAAAAAAAAGAAGAAGAAAAACTGTAGTGAGACCTCTTAAATACTGTGAGTGTGAGTGTGTGATTGAGTTCAGGTGTGTGATCAGGGATGAGTGGAGGAAGAATTGGAGGTCTGGATTGATGTAGTCCTGGGTGGCCATTGTGGTCTGGGAAATGTATTGTAAATTATTATAATAATTGATCTATTTGAAGCTGTAAAATCTTTTATATTGCTTTATTATTGTAAAGATAAAGTCTATTATATTTTCTTTACAATTAGAAAATAGTTAAAAAAAAAAATACAAAAAATAATGACATTTTATTTTTAGGATGTTTAAAATATCCTATAAAATAATGAATCTGAAAATATACACTATATAGACCACACGTATTGGGACACCTGACATTTCCAGCCATATCTGGTTCTTCTCCAAACTGTTACCACGATTGTATAGGACGTCTTTGGATGCTCTACTATTACATACAAGCGAACTCCAACATCTAGTAGAACATCTTCCAAGAGCTCAATTTTGATTTTCATGGCAAAGGCTGTGAATATTTATGTACATATATTATATTTTTTAAGAAATTTGCAAAGATTTCACACAAACTTCTTTCACATTGTCATTATAGGGTATTGTTTGTAAAATTTTGAGGAAAATAACGAATTTAATAAATTTTTTTTAAAAAGGCTGTAACGTAACAAAATGTGGAAAAAGTTAAGTGCTGTGAATGCGTTCCGGATGCACTGTACCCACCCCAACATTACAATAAAATTGTGAATTACATTCAAATCATTAGCATTTCTCATGATATCTCGCAGTTCTTTGTATCGTTTCATACCTTCTCCTGCTGCTTGGTGTTGCTGGTTGTGGAGTTTCGGTTCATCGTCTGCTCGGCATCTTCTTTATCGCGACACTTCTGCTCGTAGGTCTTCTTAGTCTGGAATGCGCACACACACGTTAGCTAGTGAGACTGATGTTCTGAGCATTCTGAGACAGACTTTCTAAACTTTAGCCATTATGGCGCTTCTTATTGTTTAATTATAATAATAATAATAAAAATAATAATATCAACTTTACACTAAATGTAAGCATCAGCTACACGTCCTAAGGTTTTCATCTCTATGGTTCATGGAATTACAAGTTACTATTTTAGCTAACAATCTTATCTCATAACAGTTCCACCTTACTGTCTAATAAATGATCAGATGAAGTGAACACTGGACAAGTCGTAACTGTTTCGCTCCCTGTGTGATGAAAGAAGCGCTGCTTAGATTTTCGCAAACGTTTCCGGGAAAAACAATCCATTCACGAGATCTTAAGTGGATAGTTGGTTAGCAACAGTGAACTACTTATCAGGATCTGATACTGAAAGTTAATGAAACAGGAACACACACACACACACACACACACACACACACACACACACACACACGGATGTTCTGTAACTACTAGTTCAACGGTAAAAGACCTGGGAGTTATTTTAGACAGCAACTTATCTTTTAAAAATCATATCAACCAAGTTACAAAAACAGCCTTCTTTCACCTTAGAAATATTTCTAAGCTAAGAAAAATGTTGTCTATATCTGATGCAGAGAAGCTCGTCCATGCGTTCATGACCTCCAGAATAGACTATTGTAATGCATTACTAGGTGGATGTCCTGCATCATTAATAAACAAGCTTCAGTTAGTTCAGAATGCAGCAGCAAGAGTTCTTACTAGGTCAAGAAAATATGATCATATAACCCCAATCTTATCATCCCTGCATTGGCTTCCTGTTAAGTTTCGAATAGACTACAAACTACTGCTTCTCACTTATAAAGCACTAAATGGTTTGGCTCCCACGTATCTCTCCAGTCTTCTAACACGCTACAATCCGTCACGCTCCCTGAGATCTCAAAACTCTGGGCTTCTAGTAGTTCCTAGAATAGCAAAGTCCACTAAAGGAGGTAAATCATTCTCACATTTAGCTCCTAAACTGTGGAATAGTCTTCCTGACAGTGTTCGGGGCTCAGACACACTCTCCCAGTTTAAGTGCAGATTAAGAACATATCTTTTTAGCAAAGCCTACACATAACACGTCTCACATCATAACCTTGTGCTCCAGAACATCTGATCACATGCACATTATCAACTTGTGCTGTTAATATCATGAACAGCAGCTACGCTAATT
>JAAIIK010000074.1:538502-550923 GCA_014706435.1 Silurus glanis | reverse complement strand
TTATAATATATAATTATATATTTAATTTAATTTATTGTAATAAATGTAACATTATTATTATTATTATTATTTGTGTATTTGTTACATAATATTTCATAAATTTCAAATGTATATATGCACAAACGTATAAGCTCCAAGCTCCTCGCTGCTTCCCTTAAATGGAAATTGTTTAATTAAATTACGACAATGTCGAATTCTCAAATCTGATTGGTCAGAAAGTGTGGGTCAGATTTCTATTCCATTTCTAACAGCAGCTCTGACAGTAAATCCTGGTTGCCTGGTTATTATAAACACGCTTATTCTAAAACGTTAGTAGCAAAATACAAGTAACATGGATGTCATGTAGCAGGTGCTTCAGCCTAATAATAAACAGATCTTTATTTCTTTATTTTTTTTGCATGAAGAGAAAAATCAATCTGATGAGCCTTTCTGTTGGGAGTCTCCGGTGTTTCGTGGACCCTCTGCAGAGTAACAAACTGCATCTGATAAAATGAATATAAAACTCTTAATAAAAACTTTTAAAGAGCGAAAAAGCAAAGGCTGTTGAGGGAAAGCGCGTCCACAACAGGAAATGTTACTATAATGGAAATGAGGACGTTGTTCATGAATAAATACAGAGCCGGAATGATTGCAAACTGCTGTACTATAAGGGGAAGACAACATAAAATAAAAATAGTTAACTTGAGGGCATTACTCCCACTTCGATGGGTCTCACACACTAGTTCTCTAAACACACATTCCTATGTTGTCTGTTCAGTGTATATGATGATTAGGATGTGAATATGTAAGGTACATGGAAAATCTTTGTCTGAATACATCTCTGGTTGCCATGTCCTCTTACACAATCAGGAAGAGTTTTAGCTCAGGTTTCTTTCGCTGTGTATTCACACTTGTCTGTTATCTGCATTAAACTGAAGAAGAACATATGCGCCATTCAGTGTGCTGTGTGCTTCTTCCCTGATCAGAAAATAAGCTAACAGTTACTGAACTTAAGTTCAAAGTCACTTTCCTCAATTTACTGAGTATCAAAGATATAAGCAACTTTCTCTCTACTCAACTACATTAATGATTTAATAAATGTACACTCTTTAGCCGAATCTGCTGCCTAGGAACGACTTTTTTAAGCACTGCTGGCTTCATTATCAGTCCGACATTCCAAAAACATTGAGAACCAGCTTTTGTTGAAGTTGAATAAGAATATCACTCCTCTCTGAGACTGTGAAAGACTGAGAGCTGCATCAAATCACAATCACACACAATATTTGGTTTTGCTTTATCTACAGTTGTTGACTTTCATTCCTATTGGTCCATTGAACACTGGCTGTTCTACTACTTTGCGACATGATACCGTCATTATTTGTTAACTGGAGATCTCTTTTTGAAAGGTCGCTTTAGCACGTTCATGTTGAAAAGGCTGTTGTGTTGATGGTTAATGCAGAGGTGAGGTGTATAATCTGATTTGTATTTTTAGGAAATCAAACCTCAACAATCAACTGTTTTTGGCTTTTCACTAACACGTGCCTCGCTATTGAGGACAAGTGCATTTTTGAGCCAACGTTTAATAGGAGTCAAATACTCAAGCGCTGTTCCAAACTGATACTCAAAGACTTTAACTTAAGTCATATTGGAATTCGTGACTTCTGCAGAAAGGTATCTATACTTTTACTCAGGTATGATTTTCAGGTCCTCTTTACACCTCTGCATGCTGATAGTTACTTTGAACAGCAGAATCCCATCATGTTTCACACCAAACATAAATATACATTTATTTGATCAGGAAATCCATTTAGATTTAATGTTTAATTTCATCTTTTGACTTTTCTCTGAGAAACTATTTTCAATCGAAATTCTATTCTACAAAAGGGCATGTTGTTGTATACGTTACAGGTTTTCACTTTCAGGATCTTCATTAACTTCCCAAGTATTAACGTATGGCTGGTGTCACTTCAGCATCAAGAACACTATATTCTTATCTAGCTAGATAAGAGAAAGTTATCATTTGGAGACTAAAAACCCAAATCTAATGTAGAAAACGCTTCATCTAGGATCACGTTTAACTCCTGATAGTGTCCGTTTTCATGTTTGTGCACCTCTGGATTCGCCGTTTTCTTCCTAGCTCCGCTCCAACACCCCCCAAAAAACAAAACTATAAACTGACACAAATCCGTGTGTGAACACGTGTCGTCACGCCCGGTGTTCCCACAACTGGGAGACAACCTGGACACAGTGTTGGCCAATGATACATGATTGAAAGAACTATTTTATCCATAACGCTTTCTTCCCAAGCTTTGTGCAGCTTCGGGGAGAATTGCGCCAGAACGCAGCACCGTACATAAGAATCAATAATGCTGTCGACTCACTCGGTTATTTACGTCAAGTGATGAACAGATTGCAATGAACGTTACAATGACATAAAGCCGAGGGGAAGTGAAGAGAGGAAGTCAAAGGACGTGCTAAAACACCAAAACACTTACAGAAGCGATGTCAGAAATAACCCTTTACTCTGGGTGAATATTTGAGTTGGCATGGACCTAAATTTAATATATAGTAGCTTGAAACAGGATATATTATGTCGAATAAATGTTCACTGTATGCTCCTAAAGCAAAGTTGGTCCCCCTTTTGATTTGGCCCGCCATGTCATACATGCAGTGGTGGACGAAATACACAAAGCATGTACTTGAGTTGAAGTAAAAAAAGGAAATGTGTCCCTTTAAACTATCACTTGAGTAAAAGTCAGGAGTATTTGCCATAAAACGTACTTAAGTTGTCCAAGTACTGATTTATTACGGCTATAATGTTCCTATTATCATTGTTGCCACAAGACTCTTTACTTCATCAACTCAGTTTACGTGGAAAGACTCGAATGTGACTCTCAGCACACTGATCTATTAATAGAATGATATTAATGAGTTTAACACTAACACTGACATCTAATAAATTATCACGTGCCCAAAACCTCCTTTTCAACTACTCATAACAATGACTTATGAAAATAAGGCAACAAGTGCTGTGGCAAGTTCTAGTCAGGAGTTTCTTCCATCATTTATTACTTTCAAAATGTTCTGCTTGCTGTTGAACTGAATTGCTGAACTGTCGATGCTGAACTGTTTGTTCGTGATAAGTAGAAACCACCAACCAGTGGGACGCAATGGCGGTTCTGGCTTGAATGACGCTCTGGTGAACCACACCATGACCCAAAAAAGACTCTAATTTTACTCTTAGCACAGGAAAATTTATGAATAGATTATTATTCAATCATATCTATTAAAATGATCCTAAACACAGAAGCTACATTTCAAATATTTTACACAAGTGTTTTGAGTTTCTTCGTTCATTTATTCCTCTCGCAATGTCCTGCTTGCTGTTGAACTGACGCTAAACTGTTTGTTCGTATCGAGTAGATCCCACCAAGCGCCAATCGGAAGGTTTTTATTTCATCGGCTCATAAATCCAAAGGAACGACTTTATTTCCTAAATTGTAGTTGAGAAAAAAGAGATATTTGACTCTGAAATGTAGTAAAGTTAGACTTTTAGTTGAGTCTGATTTTGTCACTACGGCAGATGAAGCCCAATAAGAACCAGCGTCATGTCTGACATTCGGGATCGCTGATATTATAAGCATATGTCTGTATTGCTTATAGACTGAATAGCAGTATATTAAATTCTGCTATTAGGATTATTTCTATGCAGCACAGTTTCTAAGCACAGGCAAACTAGGCGGTCGCCTAGAGCGCCACCAGCTGGTAGGGGCCCACTAAGTGCCTCCTGCCCTGCCGATTGAAATAATTCACCTGTTTTTCTGCTGAAGTTTAATATAGAGTATATGTATTCATATTTTAATTTCAAGCAATTGCAAGCAAAATCGTGTGTAACCTTTTTTTAATTGAAGACTGCGAATTATTTGTATGTGTGGTATGGGGGCGGAGCATTGTATTAAAAAGGCGGAGCCATTGGTAGGGGGTCGGTGGGGGAAATAGAAATTTCCCCATGGGTACAAAAAGGTTCTCTGTATCTACGTTTTCATTGTACTATACGTTTCACTGGAGTAGGAAATGTTGAAAAATTAATTGGTAAACTGATTCATGTTTTTTTTTTTTTTTTTTTTTCTTTTTTATTCAGGAATGAAAAGAAACCGATTTGAATTTTAATATAAACCAGTTCGGTACAACGCATTTAAATTTACAGCATTTGGCAGATGCCCTAATCGAAAGCGAATGGACAATGATCTCATTCATACAAATTGAGGATTTACACAGTTGAGGGTTAAGGGCTATGCTTCAGGGCCCCTGCGGTGGCCTTGACTTGTGACCTGGTGGTGCTGGGATTTGAACTCAAGTATAAATCCAACAGCTTTACCAAAAAGGTCTCCAATGTTGCCATCTCACAGGGTATGAGGGCTTAGCCTGGTGGTGCTGAGATGGGAACCCAGGACCTGCTAAACCAATGTTTGACATATGAGCTACAACTGGCCAAAAACAACATGTACTTTTAGCCCCTGGCCCTCAACCAAGTCAAGATTTGTCCCTTTTTAGGAAAAATTTTGGACACCTCTGTCCTAAAATAAACAGCAAAACTATGTGAAGTACCCAAGACAATTTAGAACAATCTCAACTCAGTGGAAGCCTGAAGATCTGACTTCTTACAGGAGCTCGAGTTTCTGTCTATCTGATGTTGTCATTGTCCAGGGGAGTATCTGTCATTTCCACACCCAGACATAATCATAGCCTCCAGCCATAAACTAGAATTAGGTATATGACAAAATGACAGTATGGAAGGTATGAACAACTTTCTACCAGAGTTCAAAAGTCAGTGAGAGACAATGAACATTCCTGCATATGTAACAGGATCACATTAATAATACGATCTACTTTTATAATCTACTTTCAAAAAAGGATCACAATAATAATAATAATATCATTATTATTATAATAATCATTATTATTATAATAATAATAATATGCTCTACTTTTATGATCTACTTTGAAAAAATGATCACAATAATAATAATAATAATAATAATAATAATATGATCTACTTTCAAAAAAGGATCACAACAATATGATCTACTTTTATGATCTACTTTGAAAAAATGATCACAATAATAATAATAATAATAATAATAATAATAATAATAATAATATGATCTACTTTCAAAAAATGATCACAATAATATGATCTACTTTTATGATCTACTTTCAAAAAAGGATCACAACAATAATATGATCTACTTTTATGATCTACTTTCAAATATGATCACACTTTGTTTTGAAAAGGTTGTTAGATTGGATTTGTATAAAGATCTGATCTGTATCAATTGTAACAACCGTAGCAACATTTCCCTTTAGGGAAACTTTGACCATTCTTGTGCGAAAAAAAAAACCGATCAAATTGAGGAAGTTGGAAAGTAAAATAAATAAACATTGTAAACATAAAAAATGTTTTTATTTCTATTGGCTGCTGGATGCAAAGCGTTGATTAAAGTAGACCCCATGGAGAAGTCAGCAGACTTCATTTCGCACCAGATCTCTTACGGTACACCGGATACTCACCCAGAAGTTGTCCTTAAAGTGCAGCTCTCTCATGGTGATGATGGTCCGAACTCCTAAATGGGAACTGCTGCAGATTGTTCACGTCGTTATTAAGCAGCACAGCGCCGGAGGAAGCGCCGCAGGACGCGTCTTAATCCGACAACAGGCTCCTACTTCCTCCTCGCAGCGCGGTGCGGCGCGGTCACGGCTCCGAACTCGATCGCAAACGCGTACACCAGTGGCGCTGCGCCGTTATTATTACGTCACAACACGTGAACCCGAAACATAAAAAAACATAATCGTGTAACCTGGTGTGTGTGAAATATTATTGCAAACAGGTTGCTTGTGTATAATAATAATAATAAAAAATAAATAAATAATTTGGTGAATTTGCGCCACTGCGTGTGTGTGTGTGTGTTGCCGAATTGTTTTCAGAGGAAAGTAACAATTGTTGATTTGGAGAAGCGGTTATCTGTGATTGGTTGGTTGAACAATGGTGACATGTGATCGATCATCGTGAACAAGTGATCAGTAAGTGATTGGTTACGGGAACAATTGTGATCCGTGTTCGGTTATTGGGAACAGTAGCGAACATTGATTGGATGTTGAGAACAATAAGGATCAGTTATTGGTTGGTGTGAACAATAGTAATTTATGATTGGGTACAAAACTGATCAGTGATTGGTTGTTGAAACAATGGAAATAAGTCATTGTTTTTTTTCTTGGGAACAATTGCGATCAGTGAGCACAACTTGATCACAAACTGTGCTGTGAGCTGGAGCTCGAACTAAAAGTGTGCAGGATGAAAACGATTAGCGTACAGATCAAGCATAATAATCACACAGCGGGTCAATATTTAAACAATTTCTGCAGCTTCTCTATTAATAAATCGGAGACGGCTGTAGATTGATTGCATGCACGCCGAATCAACTCCCACTCCATGTAATTGATTATTTTCAACTACGAAGTGTTTTATTTCTATATATTTTTATTATACATAATTATAGTAACATAAATTAACTTGCTAAATAAGCGTTTTAAATTGAGACGCACCCCATAAAGATGAACACTTTTTTTTTTTTTAACTCTTCCGCCATCTTGTGGTTAAACTCGAACATTTCTTCAGAAATAAAACCATTTTAATTCAATTACGAAACAATTCATTCATAAAAATCGTCTTTATTGTAAAAAAAAAAAAAATTGAGCACAAGTTAAACCCATACCCACCCAAGAAACCGTGTAGCCTTTCAGTTGCTTTGTCAGTAGAATAAAAACACAACGAACTAGAAAAATACGACAACAGTTACTCTAAAACCTAACTGGAAAATGGTCACACTACAGGATTGTTTAATTGAACCTAAAAAAAGTATGTGAAATCCAGATGGAGGAATGAAGCAGACGGGTCCGTGAGCAGGCTTTATATTCTCCTCAAGGCATCGTCGATATCATCGATCTGCTCTTTCAGCTGGTTCCACTGCTCCGGGTTCAGAGAAATCCCTGAAAACGAGAGAAAAGTCAATCAAAAACTTGGACATACTTTAGAGGAGTCAATGTGCAGCTTGTATAGCAGTACAGATTTACGATCCTCTAAAAAATAGCAACATACAGCCATTACTGTCGAAATAACTGCCAACCGAGTACACAGTAATAACTGCTGTACGCCGTGTAACTATGCAAAGCTACACGTCCTATTCATCATGTTCATGTTTTCTCTGCTTTTACAGAACCATACAAATTTGTGTATCTTGTATTAGCGCAGCATGTGTGGCGACACCCTGGTGAGAAGTACCAAAAAAATTGTGTCTTGCCTACAGTACTGGTGGTGGCAGCATCATGGTCTGGGGCTGCACGAGTGCTGCTGGTACTGGGGAGCTGTGGTTCATTGAGGGAAACATTGATTCCAACATGCCCTGCATTTAGAAACTGGGCCAAACAGCAGTTTACCAGCATAATAATGACCCCAAACACACTGCCTTGCTGAGGAGGGTGAAGGTGATTGTGTGGCCAAGTAGGTCTCCAGACCTGAACCCTATTAAGCACCTGTAGGGTGAAGAAGGTGGAGAAGTGCCATGCGTCCAACATCTAGCAGCTCCGTGATGTCATTATGGAGGAGTGGAAGAGGATCCCGGCATTACTCCCAGGATTCAGGCAGTGATACATAACACTGGTGCTCACACAAAATATTGACACTTTCTAAGCAGTTTTGTCATGTTGACTTAGGGTGTACTCACTTTTGTTGCGAGTTATTTAGACGATAATGGCTGCATGTGGAGTTATTTTCAGACGACGGTAAATCTGTACTGTTATAAAAGTGGCACACCAAAATATATCCAATTTCTTGTCCCTTGAGAAAATATAATAAAAGTGTTGCTGAAATTTCAGGGGTGCACTCACTTTTGAGAGATACTGCATATATAGTGTGTGTGTGAAAAGTGTGGAAATCCCTCGTCTTTAATGGGTTTTGAGACACATGAATGTTCCTTTTGATTCTATGCAACAAACCAGATGAAAAGTAAAAACATACAAGAACTTGACAGTGAAGGACAGGAAGAAAGTTCTGCTGAGAGACATTTTGGTCTCGAACAGAAGAACTTCTGTAGGACGGAGAACAGGAGAGATGATGTTAGCAGACTGCCTCAAGGTTTAATGGTTTGCTTCGGAGCAGGGAAGATTGGAGACTTATTCCGGGTGAAATGAACCAACATGGCAACCATTCCATACTTGCAATTTCTCCAGGACTGCGGCTCACTGGAACTGACTTCGCCATACAACAAGACAATGAGCATAGAAACAAAAGGAACTTGCACTTGACTCTTAAAAACCATAAAACACTACACGTTTCCAAACTTTTCACAGGCAACTTTTTTTATGAGGCAGGAAAAAAAAACTCACATTAATTCATACTTTACCTTGTTCACAGAAAGTTTAAAGGAAGTTTATATGAGAACGGCTTTGATTAGAAAGAGATTTTATCTGGACTTTTATGCTCTATGACTTTGATCATGCTATAAACATGTCGGAAGCACGTTTCCATTTGTCGTGACGGCATGCGTGTTTGCATACAGGGTCATTCGGATTTCCATAATATTTACCTATTCGAAAGGAACAGTCCATATTTGAATGCTCAGGATGGTCTGTTCCACTTTTTGAATTTATGGTTCGCCTTAATATCTTTTAAATATTATTATTTGAAGTTGGAAATAAACACAAAGTTTTATAAGTTTGCAAACTATTTTGTTTGGATGGTGCAACTTTGCTCTCTTGAATGTCCTGCTATAAACCCAATTCAACATCTTGGGATGAACTAGAACGCTGACTGCACCCCAGGCCTCCTCATCTCACCTCCACCAGTACCTGACTTTAATAACACCCTCGTGGCTGAATGAATCTCCACACAATCTGGTGAAACATCTACCCAGAAGAGTTACTATTACAGCAAATTGGACTAATCTTATGGTCAGGTGTCTAAACGTTTGTCTATGGTGTGTATATACACTTAAAAACATTGAAACAATTTCTACAAGAAATGAACATCTTACAAGTCAATTCCTAGTTTTTTTTTTTTAAGACTTTAAAAGTATTTAAAAATATATTTTGAATATTTGTTGGGCTCAACTTCAAGTTATAATCAGCTCATCTGCTGATTACATGGTAACCATATATACATTTATTCTATCTTTTGTGCATAAATATGAAGCCGAAACCACAACGCATTAAAAGATGCAATTATTCCCCTGTAGTATTTAATACTCATTTGATTAGGGAAAGCATCAAAAACATGGAGATAAGCACCATCGCAACACGCCTCAAATCCAGACACGTATCCTGACCCTCGTCTTGCTTCCGTTTATAATATCTTCTGGGAATTAACATACTAACCTCGTTAATCAGGTATTTATTATACTCTAATCACACACTCCAGTCACTGAACCAGGTGTGTAAATCTGTCAGAGCTCTCTGTGACGAGGGCGATGCGTTCCTTACCTTTCTTTCCCGGTTTTATTTCGCCTTCCGGGTCCGTCCAGTACTCGCGGATATCGATGAGGACTTTCCCTTTGAACTCGCGCACGCTCACGTACCTCATCTTCCCTATCTTAGAAAAGACATGCGCAGAAGCAGGAGTGAAAAAACCTCACAAGTCCAAGAGAATCTAGACAGCAATGTTGTGGCTGCTCATGAACCCAATTAACTTAATAAAGTGGTAATTATAATGTAAGAACACACGGTCAAACATAGCTGCATAAAGGTAAAAGAAAAAAAAAGGTAAAGGGGATTTTTTTTTACTTGTTACATGTACATTACAGCACAGTGAAATTCAAAAGTGTCCAATCTTTTCAAATCTAAGACTTTTGAAGACCTTTTTAAGACTATTAAGAGTTCATTTAAAGCCTTTATCACAACATCAAAAACACACAAATACGTTGTTGGCAACTGGCCTTAACTAAGCCTTAAATTAATTGTTTTTTTTTTCAAGACGAATATCGCTGAACTTGCACTTCCCCATAGCTGAGAAATAAAATCCCTTTTACGTTTGATACAACCCGAGAGATTCACGCCAATAACAGAAAGCTGATTGGCTGTTGCTCTCATTTATAGTCAGAATAAAGAAAACATTCTAAAGTGCTGCGAGAGCATTTCAATGAGCATTAGAGGCATGGACAAATTATTCAGTGAATTTAAGTGTATAAAAAATTTCGATTTTTTAAATTTGAGCCTTTTTTTTTTTATTTTTTTTTTTTAAGACCCCACAAAAACCCTGCCAATCAAGCAGGGGTCACAACTGAGTCCATCAGTTTCATTTTCCTGGCTTTCAACAGTATTATTTGGCATGAAAAAAAGTCATTCACACGGTCCCTTTGACCATAAGATTTGACACCCCTGTCCTACACGTTACATTGATGACATTCGACAGACCCCTTTATTCAGAGCGACTTATCCTGAGTAGCTGAGGGTCTTGCACAAGGGCCAGGTCACCTTAGCAGTCCTGGGATCTGAACTCTGACTTTCCAATCAGAATCCCGAATTTCGAAACACTCCCGATTCTAGTAATTGTGTGTCGGAGTTTATTAATCACAGCTGACCTGGAACATGTTATCTTTTTTATTGCTGCTGCCTCCGCCGCTCTTAGACGCGCTGGACGTCTTTGAAGACTCGCCGCTTTTCTGCTTCTTTGCCGGTTTCTCCGTCATCTGCTTCTTCCGCTTGGGCTGGCGAGGCAAAATAAAAAAAAACATTGACAGTTAAAGAGTTATAAAGATAAAGCCATGCTTAATCGCCTTGTCTTTTTTGTTTTCGTGATTTGGTGATCAGATTTGTTGTACCTTCGTGTCAGCTTCACTATCTGAATCACTGCTGGATGTTGAAGACAGCACTTCCTTCGATTTCGGCATCCTGGGGACACAATGCAATGTATTAATACACAATGCAAAGCGTTTACACACACTGACACCTGTGCAAAGTGATATAAAAACAGCATTTACAATAAAAACATTCTATAAATAATATGATTATATCAGTGTAATTCATTCTTTCTCACATCTTTTGGCTGAGCCCAATCACCCGGATGTTTAGTACTGATCAGCTGATTTGAACTTGCATTAGAAATAAATATTTAAATATCCATCCACAAATACACACGTCCTTTTACTACAGGGTGTATTTTTTTTTTTTTTTTGAAATTTGACAATTTCTCGTATTGTGTTTATCTTTAGAGTGAAATGGGAAAGAAATTTGCTCTTAATCAGGATATGAAAATGAACTGAAACACATCAGAGGGGAATCAGAGAGCGCGCATGCGCACATAGGCGACTACCTGATTATACGTCACACACTTAATTAATAGCAGTTTCAAATGTTTTCTAGTAATTATCTACTTTTGAACGAGGATAATAAATTTTGTTTTTATTTTTTTGCAAACCCGGACCCCTGAACCCCAATCCCATATAGCGTCCCAAAAAACACCGCCTCTCGGCCTAGCTAGCATTAGCGTTAGCACATCGGCAAACTAACGCGCTAAACTTATTTTGTCCATTCAGTCCATATGTTCTTTGTAATATCATTTTATTTTAGACAATTACATTACGAGAAAATCTCTTCAACGAGACAAATGAATATATTAAATACAAATCTAGAGAAATACAGCCAAGAATGATGCGCATGCGCAGCATCACTCATAGTAGCCCGGACATTGCAGGTTACAGTCTGGGATGGTGAGATACCCGGATAAGACGGCGAGCTCTGATTGGCTGAACGGCCCCGCGTTATATGTAGTGCGCGGAAATAAGAGTACAAAAAAGAGACGGTTTGGGGAAAATTAATAAATAAATAAACAAAACCCTGCATATCGTTATTCACGTCGGTTCGCTTTTTGGTTTGCATGATCATTTTGGACACACTCACGCGCCTGGTGAAGAAATTCCGAGTTAAACCGTCGGTCGTGTTGAACGTAAGAGCTCCCGGTGCAAACGGCGGTTTCTGCAAATGAATCCAAAATGGCGGCCTGCTAGACAGAATAGTACACTACGCAGCGCGTAATGGCCATTTTCCCCGTGCCCTATGTAGTGCACTTGCACAGACAGAAGGCGCTGATTTGGGATCATGCCCAACTCTGAACCGAGACAGCTATTTTTACATGGCAGTATGGGGAAAACGATTCAGGAGTCGAGTCCTCGAGTCTGAGCTTGATTCAATTTCGGAAGAAAAAGAAATGTGTGCATATCAGAAACAAAAACAAAGCTCGTATGACCTCGTATTACACTTAATTTCATAATCAATTATACTTATGCAAATGCTTTCCTGTTTCCACACCTAAATGATTAATGATTACAATCTGACCTATATTTAAAATGAGTCACATGGTTTCTGTCACGGATCTCAGTGGTGTGTACGACGT
>JAAIIK010000074.1:526716-538402 GCA_014706435.1 Silurus glanis | reverse complement strand
AGTTTATTATAATATATGTTTATTACTGTGTAGACATTTTGGTGTATGTAAACTCAGTTTGTGCAAATCTATATATTTCTCAGAAGGTCAATAAAATAGTTTCACTACACGTTGCGCACGTGACAGATAAATATATCTATTATATAATAAAATGGGATTTGAATGAGTAATCCAGAGTGTGAAAACCCGTTTATTACACAAGACGTTAACCTGTTATTCAGTTGTTAATCTGTGTAACATTACGCAACAACTGAAAATTAGGCCCATAGACCGAATGACTCACCACAAATACTGTTCGGTATGCAGCGCTGAACTTTTCAACAGTATTGATAAAGGAATAAACCGGGTTTTCTACTTTAAAAGAAAACCGACTAATATAGCCTTTACCAAAAGGAATTCCTACCAATCACATCTATTTCCAGAGGAATTCTGACTAATCCAACCTACTCCCAGAGCAATGTAGACCAATCTTGCATTTACCTAAAGGAATTTCTACCAATCACATCCAGTTCCAGAGGAATTCTGACCAATCCAACCTACTCCCAAAGGAATACTGACCAATCTTGTCTTCACCCAAAGGAACTCCTACCAAATTCCATTCATCCCCAGAAGAATTCTGAACAATCTGTCTTGCTTCCGAAGGAATTTCTACCAATCCCACCTATTCCCATAGGAATAAAATAAAAATAAAATAATATAAAAAGCAGCATAATAATAAATAAGTGTAATTTATAAATTAACAATATTAAAAGATGATGCTACATAAAAAAGAGTGCAATTGCTAATTCAAAAAGAAAGAAAAGAATTAAATGTGCAAATTGGCGTACAGTAGGAACAATTTCCTGATTTTCCATGATTGACAGGACATGATTGACAGGACAGTTTGTTCAGTGACCTCTTGTCCATCGCTGTCTCCAATCTGTCTAGTTTGTGTCCGATTATGTATTCAGCCTTGTGGATGATTTTATTTATCTTGCCTGCATCGCTGGCACTGATGCTGCTCCCCCCAGCAGACCACAGCAGTATAAAGGCCACCTGCCACAACAGACTGATACAAATGTCCAGTATCCTTCTGCAAACATCTGAGCTTCTTCAGAAAATATAGTCTGCTCAACCTCTTCTTATACATAGTGTTGGTGTTGGTCCTCCAGTCCAATCTGCTGTTTAAGTGAACACCCAAGTACTTGTAGAGACGTACCAGTGCCAATTGGATCCCGCTACATGTGTGGTTTTGACATCGGACCTCCTGGAGTGTTTAAAGGCTCTGGCATGGAGAAGCCTTTGCTGGATCTGTGATGATCACAAATGTTGAGCTCATAAAACTAGGAGCTACTAACCATAAAGACTGTATAAGACTGTAGAAAGAACATTACTTATAATCTTATACTCCAGTACTCATGTTAGTTCTCACTCTCCAGTGTTCTGTATTGTTGAAAGATTTATGATCAAACTCTTGATGTCACCCAAATGAGGATGGGTTCCCCTTTTGAGTCTGGTTCCTCTCAAGGTTTCTTCCTCAATACATCTAAGGGAGTTTTTCCTTGCCACAGTCCCAATGGCTTGCTCATCAGGGATAAATGCACAACGTTCACCTTGACTGTTGATTTATGTAAAGCCGCTTTGAGACAATGTCTGTTGTGAAAAGCGCTATAGAAATAAACTTGACTTGACTTGACTAGTTGTCCACATCACCCCAACCTCCTTTCCCATGATGGTAATGGGTTCAATCACAGTTTTATCCTTCTTAAAGTCCACTACCATCTCCTTGGTTTTCACAATTTTCAGGAGCAGAGGGTTCCTGGTGCACCACTACACAAAGCTGTCCAGATGTCCTCTGTACTCTGACTCCCCTCCCACTCCAGTGCAGAGTCATCACAGAACTTCTGCATGTGGCAGGAGTTGTACTGGAAATCTGAGGTGTACAGAGTGAACATGAATGGACAAAGGACAGTCCCCTGAAGTGCTCCTGTGTTACTGACCACCATATTAGACAAGGAATTCCCTAACCTTACAAACTGGGGCCTATCTAACAGATAGTCAGCTATCCAGGACACAATGGACGTGCTGACACCCACCCTGAGCAGTTTCTCACTCGGTAGAAATGGATGTATTGTATTAAATGCAATGGCGAAATAAAAAAAACATGATCCTCACAATACCACTGCATCCATCCAAGAAAGAGTGAGCATGCTGCAACAGGTAGATGACTGCATCATCCACGTCCACACACAAACACAAAAACCATTTCATTTCCATATATATTGTGCATACAGACATGCAAGTATGCTTTTAATGAAATTGTAAATGAGCTCATCAACAAATTAGCTTCATCTCTGTAAAAATTCAAATAAAGTCAGTTGTTAATTCTTTAACTTTCAAGCGTGTTTTGTCGTATGAACCTCGGTACACTCAAGAACCTTTAGGAACAAATCTCTAAAAGCAACCCCTAAGAAAACATGCTTCGCAGAAATAAGCAGAGGGAACGCAAAGTTCTCACAACCTGTACAAGCCGGCATAATGAGAAGCTGTGTTTATGAACAGACCACATCATTTCCATATAAACACGCAACAACAAGCCGGTGGATGTGAACTTGTCAGGACAGAGTGTAAAGTTTGTATCTCTACAAGAGATAAGCACACTTTCTAGATAAGGCCATGATTCATATTGTGGAAAATATAAGAAACGCACTTTTTTCCTGAAACCTGATGTTTGTGTTTGGGAATTTCCCTCTAGGAGGAATAAAGTGATCTATCCATCTACTCCCTATCTACTACCAAACAAAAATGTCTTCATGTCTTCAGAAAACATCCTTCAACATGAGACACATTAACCTGTTAAGTCCATTTATTGAAAATGAAATTGGTTTACTGAGGGTCATGTATTACCAGGGAAGCAGATGCAAGTGCAAAAAACATTACATAAAGTACACAAAACAAAATAATCAAAGATCAAAATCTGAAACTGGGAACTACAAGTACAAAAAGGAACTGAACAAAAACCATGGAGAGACAAACATCTGATTGGCATCTCGATGCGTAGCCAATGATACAATACATTAAACATACATACGAAGCAGCTTCCGATGCGTTATGATTCACCGCTATTACCATTCAGTGCGATCCGATTTTGACTCGATTTGACACAATTACGATTTTATACAATACGATGCAATGGAGAAATATGATGCTCTGCAATATGGTGCAGATCGTTTTTTTTTCTTTGGTTCAGACAGGCAGCAAATCATAGATTTATAGTGCTTTCTGTCTTCTAAGAATAAGAAAATATAAAGAATAAAGATGAAATAAAACCAGATGCTCTTTTCCTGTTCTGTCTCCAGGAAGTTACAGCTCTACCTCTGCCATGTTAATCTGTATTCTATGTGACTCTCAGGACACGCCTCGGTCTCCGTAGCGTTGCGATACGTCATGTTCACGTAACAGCAGCGGTGCTGAGAGAACGTGCTCTAGAAACAGTTTAGCGAGAAGGAATCGATCTACAGAGAAAATATCGATCACAAATTATTGGTCACGTTATAAATAATAAAAGTATAGCGCATTTACTAATAATTATATATAAATAAATACATTATTTTTTACTAATGAATATATGTTAAAAAACGGTGCAACATGATACAAATGCCAACATGTGATGAAGATCATAACCATAGTCCTGATAGTGTGGGACAGGGTAGTGATAGTTTATTGGATGGTGCTGTATTATATGTAAAAATTGATGTGCAGATTTTTCCCAGAGCCTCATCTTGGCAGTTCAGTGACCTATGAGACAATGGATTTTATGGTGTCGATGCTGTAATCAACATGAAAGCTTCATTTTTGGATGATGATCTGTTTGAGCAGAGTGTACAGATGTTAAAAAGGTGAAACAGCTGGGCGGACTAAAGGACTAAAGCATAGACTAAAACATGAATGAATACACGTTTGTCCCTCATATGGGTTCTCATATATCATATATTGTAATATTGTAATAAGGACAGTATTACATAGTTAGCAATCAAAAATGTCTGTATATTGATTGATCTAATCGTATTTCAAAGTAAGAAATGCTGATTTGGTTATTGCTGAGGCTCGGAGCAGCCATGCTGGTTTGACTCCCCTTTCCCAACTAGGAGTTGAAAACCCAAAAACGAGAAATTCCGAGTCGAATAAGCATTTTTCAATGTTCCCTAACACAATTTACAAGCTTTTGTCCCACTGTATCTCTATCAACAGGTAGTTAAACTGCAACCGTCAGAATTTTCAGAATTATTCAGAATTTGATTATAAAACCGAAGATCACATGTAAAGTATAATGATTTATCATTCAGGGCAGGTTTTATTTCTATTAAGCACTTGGAAACAATTTTACTTTCAATCTCTCCCTATATCCTTTTATAATCAGAAACACATTGAGGAAGAGAAGAAGGGAAACTGGAAGGTACGAGTCATAATGAGCACTAACACTTTGCTGTCAGTTAATGACGTTCAAGAAAATGTTTGAGAGCGGACTGTGGACAGTGTAGTGATGTGGACTGTGTGCAGATGTGGTTTTTCAAATGTCTCCTGTGACGACACTGTTTATGATTGGCCACCATGATTTATATAACATTTACATTTCTATCCTGTTACATTGTGTGTATGTAAGCAGATTTAAAAAAAAGGTCTCTCAGGGCAATTTGTTTGTCTGTTGTCCTGTTTTGTATTCAGGTAAAAAAAAAAACGAAATACAGATGGTCCCCGAGTTTTACGGTTTTTCAATCTTACGCTGACAATAGTGATACAACAAAAAATGTAACAATATTTTACTCCGCCCTCCACTTGTGAACCCGCACTCGACCTATCGCCCGCTGAAACATACATATATACTTTATACAGTACGGTACAAAATTGCTCTGTTGCGCTAAACTATGTACTCTAATTTGCTAAATTATTAACAAATTACAGTATAATACCGCTTGCTGATCATTCTTCAAGACTCCTGCGTAGACCAGGCGTAGTCTCGACTTTATTTGTAAGTTGAGGTCATCGGAACGCATCTCTATCGTAAATCATCTCTATCGTAAATCATCTCTATCGTAAATCAGGTACTACCTGTATATGTCACTTTACTTCTAAGATTCTCTACCTGAGTAGATCTGACCAAAGGTTTCAGAACTAAATCGTTTCCTCCTCACACGTCATGTCCTATTAGAATGACTGCTTTGATAGCATTCCATGGAAAAAGTGTGGATTCTGCCTTCTAATATTTCATTAACAATAAGATTAAGGATGTAGCTTTCAAATTCTTCATCTCTTCCCTCCTACCAAGCTTTATTTTCAAAATGTTGATCCTTTATGTTCATTCTGTGGAGCAGGTAACTCAGGGGTTAAGGTATTGGACTTTGGATCGGAAGGTCATGGGTTCAAATACCAGCAACACCAAGCGGCCACTGCTGGGCCCTTGAGCAACTCTTAACCTGCTCGGTCAAAAGTCAGTCTGGATAAAAAAAAGAAGTAAATATAAATACCCCAAAGAGTGTATGGTAGCATAATGGGCGCGGTGGCAGCTAAGTGGTTATGGCATTGGACTTTGGATCTGAGCTGCCATGCATTGGCCCCTGAGCAAGGCCCTTAACCCCATAGCTGCTCAGTTGTATACCGTAAATGTAAAATAAATTACATTAGATTCAACATTGTGCAAGGTACATGTACAGAGAAAATGAAATGCAGTTAGCATCTAAGCAGAAGTGCCTAAGTGGCCTATTTATTTAGGGTATGAGCTCCATATATACATGGATGAGGTGATAAATGGAGTTGAGGATGAATCTGTTCTTTCTTTTTGGAAGCTTTGTTGTGGAAGCACTTCTGCATCTTTGAGCTTCAATGTGTCATACAAAGAGGTTCTATTGGGTTCTGCTTGAGTGACGTAGCCTGAGCGTCGAGTGACGTAGCGGGGAAACTCCACAGGCAACTCCACACAAACACTACTTCAATCCTGTTCATTTCCTATTCATGGACACTACTTAGGGTCACTACCTTCATGTCTGCTGTTCCTGTACTCTAACTTGTACACTATATGTTCCTCGTTCTGGCGTTTAAAACCCAGCCTTTAGCTATATAGGTCTAGAGGCGGAACTGAACTCAGGGAGTTGTTGGTTTTCTTCGGCGAGGATACCTGTCGCTTCTTCGGACCTTTTTTATCGACACAAACACTCCAGAAAATGGCGAATAAAGGTAAACAGATACATAAACACTGTTTTTTAATGGCGGTATTTGGTTTTTAGGAGCTACTTTTGTTTTTCAGGACTTTTATGATGATGGTGTGAGAACTGCTGCTTTCTACCTTCTTTAACTTGTTGTTGTTGTTGTTGTTGTTGTTGTTGTTTATGTTATTGGTAAAAAAAAAAAAAAAAAAGTTGTTTGTTGGTCTTTAATACATCAAAATATATAAAGGTTGTTGAGGGTTTTTTTTTGTCTTCCGTTCATCAAAACTAAACCGAACTGAACTGAACGGAACCGAAAGGCCAAACTGTAATGGCGTTTCCAATAACAACTTTTATTAAACCTGTTTTTATAAAACTTCGATATTTTGAGGCTGAAAAACAGAATGAAAGACTGAAAGACAAAAGGAAATTAAGAAAGAAGAATAAAGGGACATACAGGGTGAAAAAAAAAAAAGAAAGAAAGACCGGTACGTAGAAGGAAATGAAGGATCGATACTGTAGAGAGAGAGAGAGAGAGAGAGAGAGAGAGAGAGAGAGAGAGAGAGAAAAGAAGGAATGAAAGAAAAGACAGATAGAAAGAAGGATGGAAATGAAGAAAGTAAATAGTAAGGAAGGACAGAATGTAAGAGACAGATTGAAGAATGTAAAAGAAGGAAGGGAAGAACAGACAGATGGATTGAAGCAAGTAAATGAAGAAAGGAAAGAGAAACAGTCGGAAGGAAAAAAAAAAAGATAGACAGCCGGATAGAAAGAAAGAAGGAAGGGAAGACAGAAACTATGACAAATGGATTGAAGGAAGGAAGAATAGATAGATAGATAGATAGATAGATAGATAGACAGCATGAGAAGAATGAGAGTAGTATAGAAAGAATGAAGGGACGAAAGAAAAAGACAGATAGAAAGAGAAAGGAAAGGAGGACAGAAGGGGTGACAGGTAGACAGTTACTGGTAGAAATGATTTAGATTTCTGAAGAAATTTGGAGTGTGTGAAAGTGTTCACATTTAAGAGTTCAAAACCTCAAAAAAAACATTACTCACACCCACCCACCCACCCACACACACCCACACACACACACACACACACACACACACACACACACTGTAACCCAAGCCCAAAGCCTGCTGTGAGGGGACAAACTTGCCATGATTTGTTAGTCTTTTTAAATTCCTTTTTATGTGATGCAGTTCACGTGTGTCCTCTATAAATAGGAAAGGAATGCTTTTCAGGGTAATGTGAATGTGTGTGTTTTTGTGCTAGCTTAGTGGTTATGGCATTGCACTATGGATCTGAAGGTTGTGAGGTTAAATCCCACTCACACAACAATCTGCTATGCCTGGGCCCCTGAGCAAGGCCCTAAAACCCTTAGCTGCTTAGTTGTATGAGTGAGAATGAGATGAAGGTGTAGGTACCAAATGCAGTAAAGGTTAAATATAAATAAATGGCGCCTTGTGATTCAGGGTGTGTCCCTGCCTAGGGCCAGAGTTTCGCCTCGATCCAGCATGATAACATAACGATAAAGCAGTTCCTGGCAGACGAATGAATAAACGAATGAGGGAACATACTACAGTACGCCAGTCTGTTTTAACAAACGAATGAAAGAAGGACAGAATGAGAGGGAAAAAAAAACTCCTAACGTGACTTAACTGACATATCAACCAGAACTTGTGTTCAACTGAACCTTTTTTTGACTCTTTTTTTTTTTTTCCCCCTCTTTTCAGAGCAGTCCGTTGTGACCGAATGCGCGCTCCAGCTGCGAACGCTCGGAGATCTGATCTACTGGAAATACGTGCTGCTGGAGTTCCTGGCGAGAACTTTGCAGGCAGCCAACGACGACGCTGCAGGAGGGACGTAAATCCCTAAACAAGAACACGAAGATTCGATTTAAAAAGAGGTCACTTAAGGCCGGAGCAGGAATGGCTGCTCGTTTCCTGCTTCCATCAGCAAAAAAAAAAAAAAAAAGAAGAAGAAAAAAATCGAAGCTTCTGTGCGTCAAGGAGTTTGTAAAATCAGGCTTACACTTTGCTGTCTGTCGATTATGTTCAGGGAAACTACTTCCTGTCTGCTGTTTTACTACTGTTGCAGAACAGTGACATGGACTGAATCCAGATGCGGTTCGTGATGTCTAACGTGGCAGGTCACGTTTGGTCACCATCATATCACATTTGCACATCTGTCCTGTTACATGTGTGTATGCATGCAGGCGCACACATACGTTTTAAGGGAAAAAAAACAAACGAATCTATGTCACTTTACTTCTAAGATCCTCTACCTCAAGCCAGGTTTTCTCTGTGTGACTTCAGCTTTATCACGTGTGGGTCAAGTTTATCACTTGACCTACACTATACAGACAAAAGTTTGTGGACACCTAGCCGTAAGATTCGTGTGTGCATTTTGAGCATCTCATTCCACATTTCCATGTGACGCATATCTTCCTGTTATGAACATTGAATTTTCGCTAAATTTTGCTACCACATCCAAAGATGTCCTATAGGGTTGTCCGAATACCTTTTGTGTCTATATAGCGTAATTTGCATGACCTGATATAATCTGTGCAAGAACATTTCCTTCGAATGAGAGTGTAAGGATCTTCGGTATAATAGTAAATGATGTTACAGTGAAAGAAAAGGTATTTTATAAAGGAAGAAAGAAATACAAAGTAATACGGATACAGGAAGCCTTGATGTTGTTTCCACAGTTCTTATTTTTTTGTTGTGACATAAGAGAATTGTAATGAGGCATAAAAAAAAAATCCAGGCTTCGATTAAACCCCAAGTTTAGTTTCTTTTTTTTTTTTTTTTTTTTTTTTTTTTTTTTTTTTTAGCACAACTCACATGATTTGAGTTTTGCTTCGTGCTTTCATGTTCTCACATCTGTGGTTTTCTGTTGAGAGATGTATCGGTGCTTTTTAACTCTTTATTCTTTATATTTCAAACAATAAGATACTGAACAGTGGCACTAAAATCACATTAAGCATTCTAGAAACTACTGTATTTTATTTTATTTTTACCTCAGAGCCAAAACCATAATTTATGTCTGAAAACTGTACACTGTCTTCAAATGATTATTCATCTGTAGCATTCAGACCACCGAGGCACACAAACTGTCTGTGGGGATTTGTTTAATGGACTTTTTGTGTTTATGAATTCAGTGCTAGATTAATAACTATTATAAGTTCATATATTTAAGCACTTTCCAAAAAAAAAAAACTAACCATCTTGCAGCTTTTAAACATGATTTTGAGTTTGATTGTGGGTTTTTTTTTTCCTGCTGGGTTTTATTTCTACTTTTTTGTTTGTTACATTATTTTATATTTATTTTATTACTATACTGTATCTCAAATAAAATCCTTTTACCCACATGTTGAGGTTTTCAATGTTTGTTATAGAACTCCATTTCCAAAAAAGTGTCATAAACTCATATTTATTCAAAATAGAGCATAGAAAACATACCAAACGTTTAAACTGAGGAAATTAAATTGAATTTGATGGCTATAAAATGTCTCACAAATGTTGAGACGGAGCAACAAAAGTCTGGAAAAAGTACTAAGTGTTATTAAAATTAGGACAGTAATAAATCAATTTACTGTATATAATATCAAAATTTTGAAAGACTCAAGGGAAATCTCTGTGCACAAGGGACAAGGGCGAAAATCAGAATTATATGGCCGTGATCTTTGGGCTCTCAAGTGGCACTGCATTTAAAACAGTCATGATTCTGTTCTGTGGTCAGACAAATCTAAATCAAAATTTCTTTTTGGAAACCATAAACACCATGTCCTCTGGACTAAAGAGGAGAGGGACCATCTGGCTTGTTATCAGTGCTCAGTTCAAAAAGCTGCATCTCTGATGGTATGGCAGTGCCTATGGAATGGGCAACTTGCACATTCGCAGGTTTTAAAGCAACAAATGCTTCCCAAAAACATATTTATTTCACGGAAGGCCTTGCATATTTGACGATGCTAACTATACTGCATCTATTACAATAGCATGACTATTAGAAGAGCCCGGGTGCTGAACTGGCCGGCCTTCAGTCTAGACCTTTCACAATTCGAAAACATTTGGCACATTTCACATCCAGTTCACATCGAATAAAAATATTCTCTGATTATGTAATCGGTATGATTTATACCATAAATCCCATAAGAGGACTTGAAGAGGTGCAGTTTATCCGGTATCACCTCATTAACTGTCCGTGTGGAAACATAGCAAAGGTTCCGTTTGGTGTCCTGATGATTTACGTAATTTAAACCACCAGTATTACTATAAAACATTTACAAGAATTTTTTGTCTTCATGCTCTATGTTGAGTTTGAATTCACTAATAATAAACATACACTTGCATAAAGCATCTATATGAGTCCATGGCCATGTTGATTAGAGTATTAAAAACTTGAATAGTATTAATTTAAGGTACATTGAGAACAGATAAAAATGTGTGGGCATTAAGGCATTGGACTTTGGAGCCAAAGGTTGAAGTTCAAATCCAAACTACACCAAGTTGCCAATACTGGGCCCCTGAGCAAGGCCCTTAACCCCATAGTTGCTCAGTTGTATGAATGAGATAAATGTGAGTCGCTGGGAATAAGGGCACATGCCAAAATGCCATTAATGTAAATTTAAATGACCAGTGACATGAAATGTGTTCAGATGCAGTTAATGATTTCTTCTGTGAAGACCCTGGTCGAGAATGTTTTCACCACCATATATATATATATATGGTCTCTGTGTGACTTCATTGTAATTAAAGCGATACAGATAAACCCTATGAAGGGGAAATGGTAGCCTAGTAGTTAAGATATTGGACTTTGGATCGGTGAGTTGTGTGTTTGAGTCCCAGCCATACCACGCTGCCACTACTGGGCCCTTGAGCAAGGCCCTCAACTCCCTATGGGTGCTCAGTTGTGGAAATGGTATAAAGTACTCCACTATGGATGGTCCCAAGCCTGAATGTAAAAGGAGGAAGGGTGAATATTGGGCTAGCAACCTGACCCCCTTAATATTTCCCCTCATGGCAGGGGTGGAATAAAAACAAAAAACATGAAAAAAATCAACAAAATCTTCTCACATTTATTCACTCACCGGCTTTCTCTCAACAAAAACACTCAAGTGACTTCAGAAAATGGTGAGCAAAGCTCAACAGATTGCACATAAACACCAGTATAATGGGCTTATATGGTTTTTAGGAGTTGCTTTTGTCTTTCAGGACTTTCATGATGATGGGACGAGACCTACTTTCTACCTTCTTTAAGATGTTGTTGATGTTGGTGTTGATCATTTTGGTGTTGTACAGTAGGTGGTGTTGATGTTGGTGGTGTTGTTTTTGTTGATGTTGTAGATAGTAGGAAACTGCTGCTTGTTGGTCTTTCTGTTTCTACACAAGAATATATGAAGGTTGTTGAGGATTTGTCGTTTCCTCTGTTCAACAAAACCAAACTGAAATGATAGATAGATAGATAGATAGATAGATAGATAGATAGATAGATAGAT